>JBBDGP010000909.1:6665000-6909353 GCA_037952835.1 Lithobates septentrionalis
AAGGCATCAGAGGGATCTCATTTTTTTTTTTTAAAAGGTATCAGTCAGGAGAAGGGTACAAATAGTTTCCAAGGCATTAGATATACCACAGAGCACAGTGAAGACAGTCATCATCAAGTGGAGAAAATATGGCACAACAGTGACATTACCAAGAACTGGACGTCCCTCCAAAATTGATGAAAAGACGAGAAGAAAACTGGTCAGGGAGGCTGCCAAGAGGCCTACAGCAACATTAAAGGAGCTGCAGGGATATCTGGCAAGTACTGGCTGTGTGGTACACGTAACAACAATCTTCCTTATTCTTCATATGTCTGGGCTATGGGGTAGCGTGACAAGACGGAAGCCTTTTCTTACAAAGAAAAACATCCAAGCCCTGCTAAATTTTGCAAAAACACATCTGAAGTCTCCCAAAAGCATGTGGGAAAATGTGTTATGGTCTGATGAAACCAAGGTGGAACTTTTTGACCATAATTCTAAAAAAAAGGTTGGCGCAAAAACAACACTGCACATCAGTAAAAGAACACCATACCCACCGTAAAGCATGGTGGTGGCAGCATCATGCTTTGGGGCTGTTTTACTTCAGCTGGAACAGGGGCCTTAGTCAAGGTAATGGGAATTATGAATAGTTCAAAATACCAGTCAATATGGGCACAAAAGCCTCAGGCTTCTGCTATAAAGCTGAACATGAAGAGGAACTTCATCTTTCAGCAAGACGACTCAATGCATACATCCAAATCAACAAAGGAATGGCTTCACCAGAAGAAGATTAAAGTTTTAGTATGGCCCAGCCAGAGCCCAGACCTAAATCCTATTGAAAATATGTGAGGTGATCTGAAGAGGGCTGTGCACAGGAGATGCCCTCACAATCTGACCGATTTGGAATGTTTTTGCAAAGAAGAGTGGGCAAAAATTGCCAAGTCAAGATGTGCCTTGCTGATAGACTTGTACCCAAAAAGACTGAGTGCTGTAATAAAATCAAAAAATGCTTCAACAAAGTATTCGTTTTAGGCTAGGTTCACACTGCTGCGGTGTGGGAACGCTGCAAATCTACTGCGGGTCCCGCATCGCACCGACTCGCACGGCAGTTCACACTGCCATATGCGAACTGCTGTGGAGTGTCATACAATGTTAACGACACCCCCAGTTCAGCTTGCATATCGCACTGCAAACTGACAGATCGGACATGAATTGGATCGCATATGTGTGAACACCCATGCGATCCGATTCTGGTCCGAACAAAAAAAAGGGTCCTGTGCGTGTTTGTACCGAATGCGGTGCGATATCAGCCATACTATCTGTATGGCTGATATCGCACCGCACAGACATTGCATGTGATGTGAACAGCAGTGCGCTGCAAATCGCATGCAATGTCTGCAATCGCAGCAGTGTGAACCCAGCCTTAAGGGTGTGCACACTTATGCAACCATATTATTTTTATTTTTATTTATTTTTTACTTCCCTCCACCTAAAAGATTTCAGTTTGTTTTTCAACTGAGCTGTACACAGTTTATAGGTCACATTAAAAGGTGGAAAAAGTTCTGAAATGATTATCTTTTGTTTAATTTCTTTACATCACAGAAACCTGACATTTTAGCAGGGGTGTGTAGACTTTTTATATGTATATATGTGTATATATGTATGTATGTGTGTATATACATACATACATACATACATACATACATACACACATACACAAAAGGGCTTTGTTCCCTTTTTAAAAATGGCGTTGTGATCTGCCTTAAATCGCGTAATTTCCTGACGGGAAATAACATGATTTTTTCACACAGTCCTGCCCACTGACTCCTGGGAAATCATGACTCGCATTTCCCAGGAGCACAGGCAAGGGAGGAAGTGATGTGGAGCACCGCGGAGCCGGAAGTGGCAGATTAGGAGCCGCCACCCAGCAACAGGGCACTTCTGGTAAGTTCAAAAAAATGTTTTCACTGCAAATGTTTTTTATTCTTAATAAAGGACTGGGAAAATGTGAAAATCGTTTTCAGGGTGGAACTCCGCTTTAAGAAGCTTGTCCATCAAATATATTTTTGATGGGGAAACTTCCATTTTATGATTTTTAAATTGTGTGTACATAAAGCAACCTGGCATATGAGCATTCTGCTTAACAAATTATTTTGTTTATTATGTTGATTATTCAGTTGTGGATTGGAATTGATTGTGCTTCTAGCAAAATTAACCCCCCCCCCCAGAAATACTCATCTCCACTTTCCAGAGATGTGGTGGTTATGTCCGTTGCAAGCCAATGTCACCTTTTCCCTGGCTACTTCTGGGTGTCAGGGTTTTTGTCCTCTTGCTTGGCCAGTGGTGGAATGACATCATCCCGCTCATGGAATTGTCATTCTAGCACAGCCAGAGTGTGCCTGATTTGCACACATGCTTATCTCAGTGTGCATTAAGTAGAAGGCTGTGAGCAGTCAGTTTAAGCGGAGTTCCACCCAAAAGGGGAACTTCCGCTCATTGTACGCCCCACCCCCACCCTCTGGTGCCACATTTGGCACCTTTTGGGGGGGGGGGGACAGGATACCTGTCTTTCATGTCTTTCACAGGTATCCTGTCCCCACTTCCAGAAGCCTCAGCCATGGGTATTTGCGTAATCGCTGGGGCTCCCTCCTCCTTCCCTGGCCGCCAGGCCAGTAGGAGAGAGGAGCGGAGCGTCACACATGCGCAATAGGGTTCCCTGCGTGAAGCCGTAAAGCTACACTGCCAGGTTCCCTTACTCGCAATGGAGGCGACATGCACGCAAAAGCTGATGGAAACATCATCTGCGGTGCTGACATCGCTGGACTCCAGGACAGGTTAGTGTCAATTATTAAAAGTCAGCAGCTGAAGTATGTGCAGCTGCTAGATTTTAATTTTTGCAGCGGTGGGGGGAACTCTGCTTTAAAATGGTTACTAAACCCAGGACCCTGCAGTCTCACTTTATCTGGTCTCACACAGAACATGGAAATGCTCATCAGTGGTATATAGCAGTCTTGTGACTTCTATCAGTGTCCAGCCGAGCACTGGTTAAAGCTTGTAGGAGGAGTTTTCATTCTTCTCGGACTGTCCTATGAGGCTGCATGACCCCTGACGTTTTGTCTGGACAGTGCTGATTGGCCCTGTGCCGATCACATGCACCCTACCAAATAAAAGCAGATGGATTGGGGACAGTAAAAGAAGGGGATGATCAGAGAAGACAGGATCAAACAGCCTTTTTACACAATGCGGAGGATTAACCCCTTAGATTCCACAGTGGGTATAACAAGCATGCCTTATTGCATATACAGACTGATTTTAACATTGTGGGTTTAGTAACACTAATGCTGTGTACACGCGGTCCGAATTTCCGACAACAAATGTTCGATGTGAGCTTGTTGTCGTAAATTCCGATCGTGTGTAGGCTCCATCGGACATTTTTTGTCGGAATTGCCGACAAACAAAATTTGAGAGCTGGATCTCCAATTTTCCGACAACAAAATCTGTTGTCGTAAATTCTGATCGTGTGTACACAATTCGGACGCGCAAAGTTCCACGCATGCTCGGAATCAAGCAGAAGAGCCGCACTGGCTATTGAACTTTCTTTTTCTCGGCTCGTCGTACGTGTTGTAAGTCACCTGGTTCTTGACGTTCGGAATTTCCGACAACATTTGTGCGACCGTGTGTATGCAAGACAAGTTTGAGCCAACATCCGTCGGAAATAAATCCAGGATTTTGTTGTCCAAATGTCTGATCGCCTGTACGCAGCATTAGTGTTCTTTATTGCAGAAAAGACATTGCATGTCTTTTTTGAAAAAAAAAGTTGCTTTCTCGAAGTTTAATAGTCAAGTTTTGTTCCACTTTGTTTTTATTTAATAATCACCTGTACCTTTTGAGATAAAATATATATATATATATATATATATATATATATATATATATATATATATATATATATATATATATATATATATATATATATATATATATATATATATATATAATTAATAATATTTTTTTTATATTCATTCCTTATTACAATCTCGGTAAAAGCCAAAAAGACAAAATTTAGGTGCCGCTAGAGAGGTAAAATCCAACTAGACCACTGTGAGTACAGGCAGGAACAGGGAGCTCGTCCTAGCTCCAAGCTGCAGCAATGTCAAAGGAAAAGATCCATAAGCCGCACATGATGAAGCAAACCCATGTGCATGAAGTGAGATGAATGGCAGCCTCAGTCCAGACTCCAGTCAGGCCACGCCAGCAATGCGTTTCGCTCTGCCTCATCAATCTGAATGATTAAGCTCCAAGGGGCGGGGTGAAATGTGTTGTGGGCATGGCCTGGCTGGAGTCCAGGCTGAGGTTGCCATTCATCTCACTTCAACACATGGGTCTGCTTCATGATGTGCGGCTTATGGACCTTTTACGTTGATATTGATAATATCAACATACCAGGCATAAAGGGATGTTAACTGGTATGCATGAGGGCCATGTGTCGGTAAACTTGCACACACAACTTTTCATATTTGGCTGGTAATAACATATAAACAATAAATAAATATGTGTTAGAACATTTGTATTTGGGCTGTTTCTGATGTATTTTGCTTGGTATCCTTGCCTGCAGTTCTCATTCAGTTGTTATAATAGCTCAGTGATGGCGAACTTTGGCACCCCAGATGTTTTGGAACATTTCCCATGATGCACCAGTACACTGCAGAGTGCATGAGCATCATGGAAAATGTAGTTCGAAAACATCTGGGGTGCCAAGGTTCACCATCACCGTTCTAGCTGTTTGAACAGGCAAGCAAGATTAGTGGCACACACAGAAATTTGTTAAACCAGAAACTAAAGCTTTTGTCTTGTCAAACTTTACAGATCCTCGCTGAATCAAATCCAGCACGGTATGGCCCCCTTTGGAGGTGGTTTGATGAACTTTACACTCTGCTGGATCTGCTGCTGCAACAGCACTATTTGTCTTGGGCAGGCGCTTCTTTCTCTGAGAATTTCTATGGACTGAAGCGCATGGCCATGTTGGGCAGCAACGGAAAGCGCAACTTACCACGGAGAGAGTACTGGAAGTCCCTGCTGCTGCTTGTGCTGGTACCTTATCTACGAGTGAAGCTAGAGAAACTAATGAACAGACTGCGAGAAGAGGAAGATTATTCTATACAAAACTCAACATCATTCCACAAAAGATGCTATAAAGCAATTTTGGGATCGTACCCTTATATAAGACTGTCATGGGAAGGTTGGTTTTTGTTTTATCAACTGCGATACATTCTGTGGAATACAAGGCATCACTCTCCTCTGCTCAGTTTGGCTGGAGTGCAGCTTGCTAGACTGACCACAGAAGACCTACAAGCCATGGATAGTCAACCAGAAAAAACTCCAACAAAGTCTACACTGAGGTGAGTTGTGGCTGATCGTATTGTTAGTTTTATTTAAAGTAACTCTTTGTCCTCAGATAACATTTGTGGTATTGTCGCAGTATAGTGTCAAGGCAACATTTATTAACCTAAGAATAGAAATAGGATTTTCTTGTGGCTAGCTGCTGTGTAGTATATGCTACCTTTACTGCTTCTCTTGTGGGAGATGGCAGATCTACAGAGGTGATTTTGCTCTAAAAGTCTACAGATACCAAATTTACTGCTGGCCGGTAGGAAAAGAGTCAGTTTGGCCTAGGGAAAATTAATTTTAAACCATAACAATGAACTTTTCTTATTTGGTCTCGTTGGGTCAGTTAAAGAGGAGCTTCAGGCTCCCCCCAAAAAATTTAAGTCAGTAGCTACAGTATTTGTAATATAAGGACACTTACCTGTCCAGGGATCCCACGATGTCCTCACCCGAACCAATTAATCAATCTGCTTTGAGTGCAGGTGCCGGCACCTCTAGTAAGGGAAACGGGAAGTGGGGCCTTGCGGCTTCACAGCCTGTTTCCTACTGCACATCCGTGAGCTGTGCTGTGCCTTGTGAATGTTCCTGTAGTCTTCTGGGACCTGTGATGTGTCCCAGAAGACTGCAGGGGAAGGAGGAGGGGGGGGGCTTCTATCTCAGAGGGAGGGTACAAACAAGTGGAGATACCCCTTTTGGGTGGAGCGTTGCTTTACCATTGAAAGCAATTTTCTTTATCCGTTCAGTAAATGCAAGAAATACCTGTGGATCTTGACAAAACATTTTCAGCTGATTAGTTTCAGTTCTTTCAGTCTCTGCTGCACTCTTATCAGTTACACTGTTCCCAGCTTTCCGTGAACACTACAGACTCCCCCCCCCCCCCCCCCCCCCCCCCCATTCACTATATTTTAGAGAAGGGAAGATGGTAATATTGTAGACCTGTCCTAGGTTGACAATGTTTCTTTCCCTGATGATGTTTCTTTTCCTGCATGATACATCATCATTGTGCTGCACATAGCTTTAGCAGAGGTCAGAGCTGTGGAAGGGACCCAGCAGGCACCATCCACTACAGAATGCCTGCAAAAAACAACAGAAGGGGGCGGGTACAAGACCAGTTCTCCTGCGCAAGGCAAGAGAACCACAGTGATTGGTCTTTATTACAGGAATTCCTGCACAAAGACAAAGTTTACACTTGATTACTGCACAGATCTGAAATACACAAAACACGCCAAGATTTATGTATGACTACACATAACTCTGGTATTTAGACAATATTTATTTGTCATGGAGTTGAAATTTAACCACTTAAGGACCGCCCACCGCATATATACTTTGATAGGACGGCCCTATTGCGCGAAATGACATACCTGTATGTCGTTTTGTGCACAGCGGGGGAGCCGATGCGCAGGTCCGGCGGCCACGGTGTCCGAAGACCACTCAGGATCGCATCACTGAGGTAGAACGGGGATCAGCCTTTGTAAACAAAGCAGATTCCCGTTCTGACAGGGGAGTACACAGAGATCATCTGTTCCTAGTGATCAGGAACAGTGATCTCTCTCTACTCCCTGTCAGTCCACTCCCCCCACAGTTAGAAACACCTCCCTAGGACACACTTAACCTTTTGATCGCCCTCTAGTGTGATCAGTGCATATTTTTAGCTCTGATCACTGTAATATAATGTCACTGGTCCCAAAAAAGTGTCAAGTGTCCGATGTGTCCACCACAATGTCGCAGTCCCGCTAAAAATCACTGATAACCGCCATTACTAGTAAAAAAAATAATAATAAAAATGCCATAAATCTATCCCCTATTTTGTAGACGCTATAACTTTTGCGCAAACCAATCAATATACACTTATTGCGATTTAATTATTTTTTTCTACCAAAAATATATATAAGAATACATATTGGCCTAAACTGATGAATAAAACTAGTTTTTTTAAATTTTTTTTTTTATTATTATTGGATATGTATTATAGCAAAAAGTAAAAAAATATATATGTTTTTTTTTTTTTTTCAAATTTGTCGATTTTGTTTATAGCGCAAAAAATAATACCCACAGAGCTGATCAAATACCACCAAAAGAAAGCGCTATTTGTGGGAAAAAAAACATCAATTTTATTTGGGTACAGCGTCGTACGACCGCGTTATTGTTAAAGTGACGCAGTGCCGTATCGCAAAGAATTGGACTGTCATTAAGGGGGTAAATCCTTCCGGGGTTAAGTGGTTAAAGGCCTAATCTTGCTAAAAGTTTTTTTCTTTAGTGTTTGAAAAAAAGGTAAGCGTCAGATATTTTTTTTTTTTTTTGGTCACCTTTTTTAATTCAAGCTGCGTGACAACAGGACATGAAATAAAATGGTGTTGGTTACCCTGGAGAGAAAGATATAAAAGAGCTTTTAGGGCTGGCTCATACCAGAGCTTCTTTTGAGTTACAAGCTTCAAGTGTGTTTGGCCCCTATATCTCTTAATAGGAGTAGCCGAAAAATGCAAAACTCACACTGTATCACACTTTTTTTAATCACAGGTAACTAGCTTTCCATTGGCTGAAATAATTTTTTTCAAAATTGCTCAAGCTTCAGACACCCGCAAAAATTAGCAAAACTTGCAGAATGACCAAAGACACTCGGCTAAGGTGTGAATGCAGCCTCACGCACTGCCTTGATCGTTGTTTACATTTGTAATCATAATAAACAGCCATTACTACAAGTGATCAAATTGAAGTGTTGGCTGTGGTCCAGATCCAGCATACCAAAAGTAACTGAGGCTTACACCCCTTTCACACTGGGGCAGTTTTCAGGCATTTTAGTGTTAGAAATAGCGCCTGAAAACTGCCTCCCTTACCACCCCAGTGTGAAAGCCTGAGTGCTTTCACACTGGGGCAGTGCACTTGCAGGACTTTAGAAAACGTCCTGCAAGCGGCATCATTGGGGCGTTGTATACACCGCTCCCAGACTGCCCCTGCCTATTAGAATGAATGGGCAGTGCTTCCAAAGCGTCTGAAAACCACTTCGGAAGCGCAACAACACAGGCGCTTTTAACCCTTTCTTGGGGGTTAAAAGCAACCCGCTACCGCCCGAATAGCGGCACCAAAGAGCCGCTATAACACTCGGGCGGCTGCAGTGTGAAAGCAGCCTTCCTGTAATGGGTATAGCAGGAAAGGTCTTTTTTAAAACAGTTATTTAGGTGTAAATAAGTAATAATATAACTTTTTTTTTTTTTTTTATATTAATTTAACCATCGTAAATTCCAGACTACTACCTGCTGGTGAACAGTACTGGTAAAGTGCTACTAAACCCCTGCATTCACTATATCTGTTCTCCCACAGTACACAGAACATGGAAATGCAATCATTTTAGTAAATATAAAAATATCTTCTCTCATCAGCAGTATATTGCAGTCTTGTAGCATCAGTGTCCAGCCAAGCACTGGTTAAAGATTGTAGGAGGAGTTTTCATTCTTCTGAAGTTAGAAGCTGATTGTTTTTTTTTTTTTTTTTTGTTTTTTTTTTGTTTGTTTGTTTATGAACAGCTGCACCAGATTTTGCACTCTGGTTTTAGGAAATCAACCCCATTGTGACTTCCAAACTGCCTGTTTCTTCCCTTGAAGAACAAATCCCCCAACATTTGTTTGTTTTTTAACCACCTGCACTGACTAGTTTGCATATTCTACCAGTTGTCTTTTTACACTTTTTAAAAGGACTGGTATAAAATGTTAATTTGTCCTGTACACTGTTTTCAGACAGAAAAAAACCCTGTATGTAGTAAAAAGCATAATGCTCTGATTTCCACTAACTAGCAGATTACCTTCCATTATGTTTGTCATTTGAACAAAAAGTAGCTTACCCACTTTACTGTCTCATTCAAGTAGGCAGCTTTCTCAGTGACCTGCTGCAAAACCGCATGTGGGTGCGTTTTTTACCATTGCCTTTAATAGGAAGGTGCTTTTTTTTTTTTTTTTTTTTGGTGCGTTTTTAACTCCCCAAACTATCTCCAAAAATGCTGCAAGCAGGATTTTTTTTTCTCCACAACGGACGCGCCCCAGTGTGAACATGTGAACACCTTAAAACCACTTCAGCCCCGGAAGGATTTACCCCCTTCCTGACCAACCCCTTTTTTGTCATATGGCCCTACGTCGCTTTAACTGACAATTTTGCGGTCATGCGACGCTGTACCCAAACAAAATTGACGTCTTTTTTTCCCACAAATAGAGCTTTCTTTTGATTTGTATTTGATCACCTCTGCTGTTTTTATTTTTTGCGCTATAAACAAAAAGAGTGAACATTTTAAAAAAAAAAACAATACTTTTTTTACTTTTTGTTATAATAAATATCACAAGAAAATATATTAAAAAAACTAATTTCTTCCTCGGTTTAGGCCTATATGTATTCTTCTACATATTTTTGGTAAAAAAAAAAAAAAAATCGCAATAAGCGTATATTGATTGGTTTGCGCAAGTTATCGCGTCTACAAAATAGGGGATAGATTTATGGCACTTTTATTATTATTAATATTATTATTATTTTTTTATTAGTAGTTGGGCGATCTGCGGGTTTTTTTATTTATTTATTTTTTTTTATCGTGACTGCGACATTGCAGCGGACAGATTGGACACTGTTGACACTATTTTGGGACCATTGGCATTTATACAGCGATCAGTGCTATAAAAAATGCACTGCTTACTGTGTAAATGTCACTGGCAGGGAAGGTGTTAAAACACTAGGGGGCGATCAAGGGGTTAAGTGTGTTTCCTGGGCGTGTTCTAACTGTAGGGGGGATGTCCTGGTGGACATCGAGTCCGCGGGACCCGCAGGCATGCGCCCGCTAGCCGCTGATGGCATAGCAACCTACGGGTACGTTGTTTTGCACACCCGCGCCACTTTGCCAACGTATATCGGCGTGAGCCGGTCAGCAAGTGGTTCATTTATTTTAAAGGGAAGCATTTTTCTTCAGCTTTTCAGGTCCTCAGTTTGAAAGCAGCTGTAACAGCCAAGTTCAACCCACTCCCTTGTGTCGGTGATCTAGGAAGTCCTTTAGCCCAGCTATGTAGAAGAGCTTCTACATATTTATTCACTGTAGACAATACTTTGTGTACTTTAACCGCTTCCGAACCGCCCACCGCACTTTTACTGCGGCAGGGCGGCCCAGCTGCGCGAAACTACGTACCTGTACGATGTTGTCTCTTCCTGGGTCTGGGGCATGCGCGCACTGCCAGCAACCTGCTCCCGCAGTGATTGAACACAGCGGGACCCAATTGGCGGGTCTGGTGGACACAATGTTTGCAGGAGACCCACACTGATCGTTGACAGCAGACGCAGAATGACAGTCTGCCTATGTAAACAAGGCAGACTGCCGTTCTGTCAGAGAGGAAGATGGAGATCTTATGTTTCTGCTAAGCAGGAACACAGATCTCTCTCTCTTCCTCCAGTTAAGCTATCTCCCACAGTTAGAAAGCATTCCCTAGGAGCACACCTAACCCTATTATCGCCCCTGATGTTAACCCCTTCCCTGCCAGTGTCATTAGTACAGTGACAGTGCTTTTTTTTTTTTTTTTTTTTTTTTTAACACTGATCACTATTTGCGTCACTTGTCCCCAAAAAGTTTCACTTCGTGTCCGATTTGTATGTTGCAGTCCCGCTAAAAATCGCTGATCGCCGCAATTACTAGTAAAAATAAAATAAAAATGCCATAAAAATATCCCTTTTTTTTACCAAAAATATGTAGCAGAATATATATTGGCCTAAATTGATGATTTTTTTTTTAATTGGATATGTTTTATAGCAGAAAGTAAAAATTTTTTTTTTTTTTTTTCAAAATTGTTTTGTCTTTTTTTTTTTTTTTTTTTTTGTTTATAGCGTAAAAAATAAAAACTGCAGAGGTGATCACATACCACCAAAAGAAAGCTCTATTTGTGAGAGAAAAAAAGGACACAAATTTGTTTGGGTACAGCGTTGCATGGTCCCGCAATTGTTATTAAAGTAATGAAGTGCCGTATCACAAAAAATGGCCTGTCATGAAGTAGGTGAAACGTTTCGGGGCTGAAGTGGTTAAAGCCCAGCTGAGCCACCAAAGTAAACATACAGTGAGAAAAACATTGTAGCAATGACCTCCGTTTTCATGTGCGGTGCCATTGATACCATAGGGTTAGACCCAGTGCACTCAGTAATCTGCATTCAGTAACAGAGCTGGTCTGACACACCCCCTCTCTTCCTCTGCAATTCTCTACACAAAGAAGCATTGTGCTGGGCGCAGTATCTCAGCTCTGCCCGCACTAAACACTGGAGGGTAAGAAACAGCATTTTCTCTACAGAACAAGGTATTTTAAAGGCATTACAATCAAAGTCTCCTCAAAAACTAAGTGAGGTTACAGGACTATATAGAAATAAAAAGGTGTGAGATTTCCGACAAGCTTTAAAGTGCATCTAAACCCAAAAGCCAAAATTAAACTTATAGCAGCTTTTTTGTATTTATTTATTTTTCAGCTGGTGTTTTTGCCAATAACACACTTCCTTGTCTACTGGTGGCTGTGCCATTGTTGTTACACAGGCTGCTCTCTAGACCACAAACACTCCCCCCTGTGCACCACGTATATGTAAAGGATAGGAGGGTTTAGTTCTGCTTTAAGTCACTTGCCACCTGCCAATCAAGATGGCCAAAAAGGAGATGCCTTTGAGTGGTGGGATTTGTGGTTTTCATCTGCTAAAAAAAGTAGCTCTAAACCCTCCTCTTCTTTACGGCCAACAAAGCTGCCATCTTAGCCTATATTTGATCTGTAGTTGCCACTTGATGGTTCAGTTGAGAGCACAAGTAACTGTGACAGTGCCTTGAAAAAGTATTCACACCCCTTGAAATTTTCCACATTACAACCAAAAACGCGAATGTATTTTATTGGGCTTTTATGTCATAGACCAACACAAAGTGGCACATAATTGTGAAAGGAAAATGATTTTCACATTTTTTTTACAAATAAATGAAAAAAAAGTGTAGCGTGCATTTGTATTCAGCCCCCCTTCACTCTGATACCCCTAACTAAAACCTAGTGCAGTGATGGCGAGCCTTGGCACCCCAGATGTTTTGGAACTACATTTCCCATGATGCTCATGCACTCTGCATCATGTAGTTTCAAAACATCTGGGGTGCCAAGGTTCGCCATCACTGACCTAGTGGAACCAATTGTCTTTAGAAGTCACCTAATAAGTAGAGTCCACCTGTGTGTAATTTTATTGTCGGTATAAATTAGAGCTGCAGGATTAATCGTTAAAAAACCGTGATCTCGATTCAACCCCCCTTAAGTTCTTAATCTGGCATTTCTACGATTCTATGTAGCGAGTGCAGAGCCGTTCTCTTCTCAGATCTGTCAAACATTTGCTGGCATTTTTTATTTTTTTATTTTTTTTATATCAACATTGCTCAGCGCTGAGCTAACTATAAACATTGTATCATTTGGTTCTTTTAGATCAAAGGGATGAACTTTGGTCTGTAAAAGGGGGCAGTTTAACCACTTAAGACTAATGCCCCGTACACACGGTCGGATTTTCCGATGGAAAATGTGTGATAGGACCTTGTTGTCGGAAATTCCGACCGTGTGTGGGCTCCATCACACATTTTCCATAGGATTTTCAGACACAAAGTTTGAGAGCAGGATATAAAATTTTCCGACAACAAAATCCGATCGTGTGTATACAAATCTGACGCACCAAGTGCCATGCATGCTCAGAATAAATAAAGAGATGAAAGCTATTGGCCACTGCCCCGTTTATAGTCCCGACGTACGTGTTTTACGTCACCGCGTTTAGAACGATCGGATTTTCCGTCAACTTTGTGTGACCGTGTGTATGCAAGACAAGTTTGAGCCAACATCCGTCGGAAAAAATCCTAGGATTTTGTTGTCGGAATGTCCGATCAATGTCCGACCGCGTGTACGCCCTATTAGTCTTTTCTAACACTTGTTGCTTACATGTTAAAATCAATGTTTTTTGCTAGAAAGTTACTTAGAACCTCCAAACATTATATATATTTTTTAGTAGAGATCCTAAAGAACAAAATGGCGGTTGTTGCAATATTTTATGTCACACTGTATTTGCGCAGCGGTCTTTCAAACACAATTTTTTTGGAAAAAAATACAAAAACTAAATGTTAAGTTAGCCAATTTTTTTTTTTTTTGTATGTGAAGGATGATTTTAAGCCGTGAGAATCGTGATCTTTATTCTAAGCAAACAAATCGCGATTCTCATTTTAGCCAGAATCATGCAGCTCTAGTATATACAGCTGTTCTGTGAAGCCATCAGAGGTTTGTTAGAGAACCTTAGTGAACAAACCGCATCATGAAGACCAAGGAACACACCAGACAGGTCAGGGATAAAGTTGTGGAGAAGTTTTAAAAGAAAAGTATGGGTTGGGGGTCCCCCCCCCATCATACTTACCTAGGTGGATGCAGTATCTGTCCCCCGGCGCCACTACACTGAGAACCGCGCGATCGAACATCGCCAATGGCTCGGTTCTCGCAGCTCCCCGAGCAGAGAGCTGCTGACTGTCAATCAGCATCTCTTCGCTCTGCTCCTCCACGCTCACTGGAGCGCTGAGCTGTGGAGTGGCGGGAATGGCCGTCTCAGGCTCTCAGTGACTCGCTGAGACATGTCCGTCCAGGCACGTGGCTGATCATGACTTTATTGTCACAATGACGCGGTGCCTGGACTGATTCCTGTGACGTCAGCAGAGAGCAGAATTCTGTCTGCTCTCTGCTGAAAACGGGTCACAGGAGTGCAAAATGAATTGCACTCCTGTGACCCATAGGAAAAGCCCAGCCAAACAAGCTTAGGCTGGACTTCTCCTTTTGAAGCAGGTCTCCTTTTGAAGCAGGGTTAGTTTATAAAAAAAAATCCCAAACTTTGAACATTTCACGGAGCACTGTTCAATCCATCATCCAAAAATGGAAAGAGTATGCCACAACTGAAAACCTACCAAGACATGGCTGTCCACCTAAACTGACAGGCCAGGCAAGGAGAGCATTAATCGGAGAAGCAGCCAAGAGGCCCATATTAAGTCTGGAGGAGCTGCAGAGATTCACAGCTCAGGTGGGAGAATCTGTCCACGGGACAACTATTAGTCGTGCACTCCACAAATCTGCCCTTTATGGAAGAGTGGTAAGAAGAAAGCCATAAGAAGTCCTGTTTGCCAGAAGCCATATGGGGGGCACAGAAGGTGCTCTGGTCAAAATGTAACTTTTTGGCCTAAAAACAAAACGATATGTGTGATGGAAAACTAACACTGCACATGACCCTGAACACACCATCCCCACCGTGAAACATGGTGGTGTATGAATACATTTTCAAGGAACTGTAACTGTTTTGGGAAACCGTTAAATCAATTAGTTTTTGTTCTGCTTTAGGTGTCATTACTAACAAGTTCCGTCAACAACCATTAGGGGCTGCATGGAAAGTGTGAAAATGATTGGTTAAACATCAGACCATGATATCAGAAGTTGCACAATTGGAAGAGTACTGAGCTGTTTGTCTCAGATTACACTCTTGGACCTGGTGGGTTAAAAGTACCTCCTTTGGAATCTCCTGTGACCTGGCCTAAAGCAGAGGAAATGGCTAATCCCACAATACCTGGTATCTTAATCCAGTACAGATTTAAAAAAAAAAAAAACAGAAGAGCAGGCAGCTCATAGAATGTTATAGGCAGTTCTGCTGCCAACATCTTGCTCTCTATCATGTCCTAACTTTTGACTGTGTTTTTTTTTTTTCCAGTGTGGGCAGCATTCTGAAGAAAGTCCTTGGTGGTGTGTCTGTGACTCTCTCTTCCAGCCTGTCATTGGGTGTCTTCTTCCTGCAGTTCCTTGAGTGGTGGTACTCGGCAGAAAACCAAGATACACTTAAATCTCTTAGCTCCCTGCCTGCCCCTTCTCCACCTATCCACTTCGACCTTGGAACATACTCCCCTCTTCTGCCCAAACTAAAGACCGTGTGCCCACTCTGTCGTAAAGTGCGAGTTAATGACACTGCTCTTGGCACCTCAGGCTATGTCTTTTGCTACAGGTGTGCTTATTACTATGTAAAAAATCACCAGCGCTGTCCAGTTAGCGGCTATCCGACAGAGCTGCAGCATCTAATTAGACTCTATACTCCTGATGGTTAAGTGTTACCGTTTTGACTGCAGATTTTTGCATGTGGTCAAAAAGAATTGGGAGAAGATAACAAAATGTAGAGACTACTGTTTTAAAAATTTATTCAGAAAGTTAAAGTATAAGTCTGTTCTAAACCTGCTCCCACCCCCTATTCTAAGTCCTATACTAACTAGTCTGTAGCAGAAAGATGTTTATACTTATTCCCTGGGTGCACCAGTCTAGTTACAAGAGCGCAGACTTCAGGAGAGAGGAGAGCTTGTAATGCATAGGCTTACTATGGGGGTGTCCCTCCTTCTACCCTTAACCCAGAGCTGGGAGCCAACCATGTGACTAAAGCGGAATGGCAACTTTTGACCCCAGGGCAAGTACAACACAGAGGCCCATGGTGCGGCACCTTGGCTGCTCTCCCTCTTCCCTGCATTCTACTGACCCCCATCCAAGGCTGAAGCTTTACCAGGTACTCTCCTCACCGGGCTGGACAGCACCTGCTGCACCAACTCTGGTTCCTGACCTGGCCAGCAGGGGGAGCCAGGCCAGCTTGGTTAGGGGAGGAGAGCCTCTGGTAGGGCAGGGAGCTTTTCTCTGCTCAGGCACGGTGTATACCATCCATGCTGGGGCGGCCTGCGTTCTGTCCTCCTCCTCGATCAAAGTGAAGTATCACACTAAGGATTCCTCAAAAGATTCCAAAGCTTTTTTTTCATGGTGACATGGTAAACATAAGGCAATGTTTAGGAGCCGTGCAAGGGGCACTGTGTGGCTCCAAAACGTTGCCTTATGTTTACCTTGTGTTCACAAAAATAAAGCTTTGGACCCTTTTACGGAATCCTTGTTGTGCTGATGACACTTGTCACTTTGATCGTCCATGGTTGCCAGCCTAAGGTCATTACAGCACCCAGCATTACTGAACAGCCATTTCCTCGAACATGTGCGTGGGGAATATTGGGTCTGTCCTCGTCCTCACCCCGTAGGACACAGACGGGGACTTTTTACTCCTCTTCATCAGGAAGCCTTTAGGCACGTCTGCGGTGGAAGTGGTGAAGCCTTTTTACGGGGCATCAGAATGGCCCAGTCTGGCCCTGTGCCCAGGGAATAGGCAAGTATACACATCTTTACACTGCAGGGTAGGAAGTATAGAACTTAGAATGGGGGTGGGAGTAGTTTAGACCGGACTTCCACTTTAAAATTGGTTGATCTGTCAAAAAATGATTAATTACATTAGGAAGTAGTTTTGTTTTAAATTTGCTTAAGGAGAAACTTGTATTGTTCTTGAGATACATCTGTAACAAAAATCCAATCTACAAATCATATCCAATTATTTTTTTTTTACATATGTTCACATAGTAATTAGATTGTCAGACAACCTGAACGTATCAGTACAATTGTGTTACAAATACTGTGGGTACAAAGGATCTTAAATGGCCTGCTTCACGTATGGGCTGAAAAACTTTTTTTTTTTTTTTTTTTGATGGTGTAGAAACAAGTCAGAGCCTGAAATTACTGCAAATGGGAAGATGACCTAACATGAAAAGAACTGCAGACATGGATGTTATCTGCATAAAACAATCTAAAAAGGGCCAGTATGTATGGCCAGCTTTAGGGTCACCTAATATAACAGCTAAAATAAGTACAGTGTTTAAATTTTGTTGTCTTGTATGTTCTTGTTAAATGTGCCGGTGGCAAAATAGTATATACAATTATAACAAGTAATCATCTCGCACATTGTTTGTATAAAAGAAGGCATATACAGAGGTATCGTAGAGGTACTGATTAATATGCATAAACTAACAGACTTCATTGAGAATCTTCTCTCAGCAAATTGTGACTATTCAATCACCCGAAAAACAGATTCCTGTTCACTTTAAATACCCAATAATGTGCAGATGCTTTTTACATGATTGGATATCTTAAGAGCCCTTGCACACTGGGGCGGGGGGGGGGGCGGCGTCGTCGGTAAAACACGCGCTATTATTAGCGGCGTTTTACCGTCGGTATGCGGCCGCTAGCGGGGCGGTTTTACCCCCGCTAGCGGCCGAGAAAGGGTTAAATACCACCGCAAAGCGCCTCTGCAGAGGCGCTTTGCCGGTGGTATAGCCGCGCCGTCCCATTGATTTCAATGGGCAGGAGCGGTAAAGGAGCGGTATACTCACCGCTCCGAAGATGCTGCTGGCAGGACATTTTTTACCGTCCTGCCAGCGCATCGCTCCAGTGTGCAAGCCCTCGGGGCTTTCACACTGGAATGCAAGGAGCGGCACTTTCGGGGCGGTTTGCAGGCGCTATTATTAGCGCAATAGCGCCTGCAAACCGCCCCAGTGTGCAAGGGCTCTAAGTGAATATTCACACAATTTTTGAGTAAAGATCATCAACTCATTTAGTAATATGTCAGTAATGTGATATTATAGTGTGCTGGTCCTCCTACAGTATTTGCTGGCCTGTGTGTCACATACTTTGAAATTGCCCTTTAATACTAGTTCTAACATCACCCCTCTTCCACTAGTTTTAAGTCATGTCTGTCATGTGTTTATTACTGTCTATTTTCCTATTCCAGCAACATGAAGTGAGGTGAAATCTTCCACTGGGGACACGGCAATGATGTTTTAACCCTTTATCAGTTTACTAAACATTTTTGGTTTGCTGTCAGCATCCCATTGGACATAGTAATAGACACTATGGGGTTGATTTACTAAAACTGGAGAATGCGAAGGGTTCGCCCACATCCCGAGAATGTCAGAGAGTAAAGAAGAATGCCGGCTGCCAGGAGGAATAAGTAAACATGACTGTTTACTCCAAATGCGCAAAAACTAGCATTTGAACAATACATTTAAAAAAAAAAAAGTAATCTATTGCGACTTACCAGTCCTTAGATGTGGTGGCTGCGTTAGTTTACCTTTTTCAGGCTCAGAACATTTTCTTTAAGTACAGAAAATACCTGTTGATCTTGTCAGACAACTAGTGTTCTTATCACTTCCTGTTGTTGAATTTGAAGTACAATCATATCTACTGTATTTTGTCTAAATTACTTATCCCATCACCCCCTGTGTCATGGAGATGAACAAAGGCAGACATGTTTTAAGTCCAGCTGAGATGGCAAACCTGGCTCCCTCAGTAGATACAGTGGCGGAGTGAGTGTAGTCACCCAGGGAGAGGAAGTGTTATTTATCATCTAAGGACTAGTAAGCAATGTATTACATTTTTACAGATACACTTTAAAGCTGATCTCCAGCTTTTAGTGACAATTTACATGCATTTGGACCAGGTCAATCCAAACAAGCTATTTACTTCACTTTCAGATACAGCACTAAGTTCCGGCAGCGGGATGGGGACTTTCTATCCCACACCTGGAACAAAATTGAGTCAGGCTGAGTGCTGCTTTGTATTTTGTATTTTTTTTTTTTAATGCATACAAAGCTTCCTCTGTCTGAGGATGACAATACCATCTCTGACTCAGCCATTCTGAGAAACTTTGTATTCATTAAAAAATACAAAGCTCCCTGTGAATGGCTAAGCAGCTCTCCAACCAACTCAAATTGGAAACAACAAAAGAACCTGAAACCAACTCAAGTTGGTTTCAGGTGTGTGATGGGAAGTTCCCATCCCACTGCTGGAACACAGTGCTGTACAGTATACTGTATGTAGCTGGTACTACATACAGTTCATACAGTGCTGACAGCCATTGCATCAGAGAGTATAGTAAAAGTTTCTTTGGCCCAGCTTGGTCCAAACTATTTAAACATCATTAAGAGCTGGAGTGGGGTAGGGGCTAGTGCAGCTTCAAATTTGTTGGAAGTTGTTCTTCTGAATGATGGTGTTCTAATGAATTACCGTACTATATGTTGTCCATAAGAACCAATCCGTTTCTTCCTCTGACTGTACACTGCTCAGTATGATCACTAAATTCAGCATGTTTACATGAACAATGCCTGCTAATGACCACTGACTGCTGGGATATATGAAGAATATATGGATATATGATTATTATCAATATTTGGGTGCAGAGGAACAGACAGAAGTTGGAACTGATATGACAACAATTTAGATTTCCGCCACCAAATTCTAATGTTAAAGCACTTGTTTATTGAATCAAAAACATAAATGCCACCCATCGCATATAATGTTAAAGGGGTTGTAAAGGTATAAATTTTTTCACCTTAATGCATTCTATGCATTAAGGTGAAAAAACTTTTGATAATACCGCCGCCCCCAGCCCCCCCGTTTTACTTACCTGACACCTCAAAACTCGCCTGCTCGTTCCCGACCTTCTTTCAGCCGATCAGCCTGGTCGCTGATTGGCTATAGTGGATGGATTGAAAGCAGCGCAGCCATTGGCTCGCGCTGCTGTCAATCACATCCAATGAGGCGGCGCGCCGGGGGGCGGGGCCGAGTGATACAGCGAGTGGCTATAGCCGCCGGCTGTATCACGGGAGCGCGCCCGCAATAGCTAACCACCATGCGAGGGAGCTCGCATTAAGGTGGTTAGTTATTGCGGGGAGGAGCTGAGACAGCCGCCGAGGGACCCCAGAAAAGCAGGTTCGGGGCCACTCTGTGCAGAACGAGCTGCACAGTGAAGGTAAGTATAACATGTTTGTTATTTTTAAAGAAAAAAAAATTACCTTTACAACCCCTTTAATGGTTGAAGAAAAAAATATGCAAGTTGGTTAAAGGTTTGTTCTCATCTGTATAGAATGACCGCTGGAATTTGGTTGCTATAGGCATCATTCCAATTTTCAGGATTCGTGCAACTATAACAGCAAGATCCAGCAGAGTAGCTTATGTCTTCTAATATGGGGAAAGTAGACCTCACACTGACTTTTGTGCAATGCTTCTCAGTATTCTTGGTTTTAATTGACACTTTTTTTTTTTCTTTTTTTTTATCCCCCTAAATACTTCTGCAATCGACTCTGGGTTAGAATAGATTTACAAATTATCAGCACTGTAATAATATATTTGCACTAATAAAGTTTTATTATTTGTAAAACAATGCCACATTTGCGTTCTTCTCTATACAATTGCACAATTTAAAGGCTAAGGCTGGCCATACATTATACAACTTTTTTGTACAATTTTCCTTTAGATTTACCAAAACCATATAATATGGAAGTCAAACCTAAACACTTTCAATTTGTATGAAATCAGTCAGGCCCTTGCACTACATAGCTGAAGGTAAATCTAAAGGAAATTGAATAAGAACATTTTATAATGTATATTCAGCTTTAGGCTACCTGAGCTGATCGAAAAAAAGTGAACGGATTGCCCTATCCATACAAGTGAGGTGGATGGAGGAATCCTCCCTGCTGTGCTTTTTTTTTTTTTATGCTGACAGCAGGGTCCCCTCCACTGCCAGAATACACTGATCATCGCTGCAGCCACTAATCAAATTAAAATGTTCCAATATTCCCATTTGACAAGAGTCAATCATTAGATCAACTTCTGTCAAGCTGGAACAGCCATAGACGAGATTATAATTTGGCCAGTCCCTGTTCAACGGGCCAAATTTTGATTCATCTATGGCTAGCTTGCTTATTTTAAAAATTGTTGATGGGATGTTAGGGGAGTTAGACGGTGGAACAGCCTACTCTGGAATCTTTTACGTTTTCCGTCTCTCTTTCTTGCTTGCTTTAGTGCCCATTTACATCAGAAACCATGTTCCATGCATATTTCCCACACCACATTCCAAATGCACTGGATGTCCTAGCTGCTACAGGTGTCATTGGATTCCTAAAGGCCCCCCAACACATAGGTCGCAAATGCAGTGGGTTTGCCTACAGCCAGATTGCATGGCGTTTAGTACCATGTGATCTGGTTGCAGTGGGTTTTTATCCACTTAAGGATCAAGCCTATTTTTTACACTTGGTGTTTAAAAGTTAAGGTCTTTCTCTTTTTTTTTTTTTTTTTTTTTGCTAAAAAATTTACTTAGAATCCCCAAACATTATAATTTTTTTTTCAGACACCCTTGGCAATAAAATGGCGGTCATTGCAATACTTTTACGAACAGTCTACTGACTAGATTGGTACCAGCTGATTGGAGAAAAGCCAATGTAGCACCAATATTTAAAAAAAGGGCTGACATACATCCCTGGGAATTAAAGACCAGTTAGCCTAACATCAATAGTATGCAAGCTCCTGGAGGGGATGACAAGGGACTATATACAAGATTTTAGTAATGGTATCATTAGCAGTAATCAGCATGGATTCATGAATAATCGTTCTTGCCAAACCAATCTATTAACCTATGAGGAGGTGAACTGCCATCTGGATAAAGGAAGGCCCGTAGACGTGTATGTGGATTTTGCAAAAGCATTTTATACAGTTCCCCATAAACTGTACAAAGTAAGGTCAGTTGGCATGGACCATAGGGTGAGTACATGGATTGAAAACTGGCTACAGGCGTGAGTTTAGAGGGTGGTGATAAATGGGGAGTACTCGGAAAATGGGGTCCCCCGGGGTTCTGTCCTGGGACCAATCCTATATTTAATGTATTCATAAACAACCTGGAGGATGGGATAAATGGTTCAATCCAGCCCTCAAAAATTCTGCAAAAATTGCGAGTGGATTTTGAGGGCTGGCGAGCTATGCCTGCCTGGGAGCGCGGGGGCAAGCACCGGGGTTGTATGGGAGGTGCGATCGCGGAGGGGGAAGAGAGGCGAGTAGGCGGACGGATGATGAGCGTGCCGAGGAACATCACAGCTTTCATTTCAATTGCTGTGTTCCCCGCACTTGCTGCCACATACAGCCCCTTCTCTTTGTCCGGGACTTGGACGTCTATCATCATCTTGGACAGATCACCCGTCCAATCCTGGGACGTGTGACGTCTATCAGTTCCCCGGCCAGGGGGCTTGGCAGTATGTGACGGTGCGCGGCAGGAACACAGCAATTGAAATGAAAGCTGTGATGTTCCTTGGTACCCTCATCATCTGGCTGGCAATTCCTCCCCCCCTGCACTGGTAGGCTGCATTGGATGGACACGGGCAGGCTGCATGGATAAAGTTGTTAATATTTATTTTTTATAACTTAATTCTTCATAAAACATTTAAGTGTCATTTCATGAGATGATTTATGAGGGCTTGTTTCGGGGCAGGGTTGGGTGGGGCAACTGGTGACAAGTAACCCTTGAGGCCTGGCCACTAGCTCAGGACTTGAGCTACAAGGCAAATGAGGTTTAATGTAGAAAATTTTAAAATAATGCATGTGGGTGGCACAAATACTAATGCAATCTACTCACGGGGGGGGGGGGGGTGGAGAACCTCTAGGGCAGTGATGGCAAACCTTGGCACCCCAGATGTTTTGGAACTACATTTCCCATGATGCTCAACTGAGCATCATGGGAAATGTAGTTCCAAAACATCTGGGGTGCCAAGGTTCGCCATCACTGCTCTAGGGGAATCTAGGATGGAAAATGACCTGGGGGTCCTAGTAGATGACAGGCTCAGCAATGGCATGCCAAGCTGTTGCAAGCAAAGCAAACAGAATATTGGCATGCATTAAAAATGGGATTAACACCAGAGATAAAATAATTCTCCCACTCTACAAGACTCTGGTCCAGCCGCACCTAGACTATGCTGTCCAGTTCTGGGCACCAGTCCTAAGGAAGGATGTGCTGGAACCGGAGCGAGTCCAGAGATAGGCAACACAACTAATAAAGGGTCTGGAGGACATTAGTTATGAGGAAAGGTTACGAGCACTGAACTTGTTCTCTCTGGAGAAGAGACGCTTGAGAGGGGATATGATTTCAATGTACAAATAGCGTACTGGTGACCTCACAACAGGGATAAAACTTTTCCACATAAGGGAATTTAATAAGACACGTGGCCATTCACTAAAATTAGAAGAAAAGCGGTTTAACCTTAAACTGCGTACAGGGTTCTTTACTGTAAGAGCGGTAAGGATGTGAAATTCCCTTCCACAGGCAGTGATTTCAACAGGGAGCATCGATAATTTAAAAAAACTATTAGATGAGCACCTGAACGACCACAACATGCAGGCATATACAATGCAATACTAACATAAAATCACACACATAGGTTGGACCTGATGGGCTTGTGTCTTTTTTTAACCACTTAAAGACCAGCCTCATTTTGGATTTTAGGTGTTTACATGTTTAAAACAGGTTTTCCTGACGCCACCATGGCAGCATACTAGTGATAGGCTCTGCCTTTCTCCCCTCCCTCAGGACCAATGAAATAGCATAAATTAAAGGCCAGTTAGGCCCCGCCCCATTTCTTCTTTTTGTCCTCATACCTCCACGCACCAGTGAAGAGTAAGCAGTACCATGTTCCCCCCCCCCTCTGCCTCCAGGCAGCTTCCGGCTGGGTTAAGCCTCTCCCAGTGCGAAGTCCCAGTATCCGGCTGCTAAAAGCGCCAGAGTAGCTTTGGAGCTCCTTCTGTGGGTCTCGATGGAGCTGAGCAGTTTTTCCTATTTAGGAATGAAATCTGCCTCTAAGGTTGGTGTCTGCAACGCTTGGGGAGGCCAGCTATGCATCCTTCTTACCTTTGCCTTTGTTTGTCTTTTGTCATTTTCTCACTTTCTGCACCTCCTGTTCTTTTCCTCCTGCAGTGGCACTAGTCTGGGTACATTACTCCCCCTAGACAGGTTTTCTGTCCTTTGCTGGCCTAGGCCAGCTGTGGGTATAGCTTATGTTTGTAGGTTGTGTGTGTGTGTGTGTGTGTGTGTATATATATGTATGTATATATAGATATATAGATATATAGATAGATATATAGATATATATGTGTGTATGTGTGTGTATTGTAGGGGATCAGAGGGGTGGACAGCTGGCTCAGAGACAGCCCATTAAAACAAAAGTGGCTTTATTCAGCAGAATGGCAAATTAAACATAAGATAAGACAGACTTGTCTTTTCTCAATTTTGTGCACACAGGTACAGTTCAGCAGCACACAGGCTTATAGATAATAGTTCATGGCTCCAATCAGAGCTACAGTCTTTATATGGTAAGCTCACCCAGCACACCTTCCAGCAATGGACATTTTTGCACAGCATGCTCCTGTGTCTCTCATTCCTACTCAAACAGCTCCTCTCTGAGACTTCCAGCCCAGCTGACAATTAGGTCTGAAGGGGAAATACCTGCCCTCTTCGATTAACCCCTTCTTAACCCTGCCCCAGGCTTACCCTCTGCAGTATGTGTATATATATATATATATATATATATATATATATATATATATATATATGTATGTGTGTGTGTGTGTGTGTGTGTTCTTATGTTGGTTGGTATGTATGTGTGTGGGGGGTGTTATATGGAGCGGTATGTGCATGTATTTATATATGCATGCATATTGTTTTAAAAAAAAAAAAAAAGGGTGAAAGGAGAGAGTGTGTAGATGTATATATTTAGATATACGTTATTAGAGGGAGAAGCGAAGTCGCTGTCGCCTTATCTATTTTTCCTCTTCTCTGTCTTTCTGTGGCTGTCCGTCTCTCAGCTGGTCGTCCCATTTCTCCACGGTTCAAGTATCAGTCACCACCCATACAAAAGACCCTCAACACTTAGGGTGGGGACCCCCGTGTCGGTAAGTTTTCAGGAAAAGAGTGCCCTCTCATGCGGATTGTTTTGATTTGCTTCAGCTCCGCGCGCCCACGCTCTCAAAGGCCAGAGCCAGAGGCCATAGAAAGGCGGACGTTCTTCAGAGGAGGAGAGAGGTTCCAAGGAAACCGTCTTAGCTCTTCTTTCCCAGACCCAGCACCCCAACAAGAGTCCTGCAGGACCTGTGGCGCAGTGCCTATGCCCAGGAGGCTGGTGAGTGAAGTCAGCCTGGTTGAAGTTTGCAGCTAACAGGTAATACCGAATGTCCTTATTACTTATAAGGTGGCACAAAACTTCTGTTTTAAACTCACTGTAATTACTCTAGCTAGTCAGCCCCCTTGTTGCGGGTCTAGCCACTAGCAGAACAATCTGCCTCATGGATCACTCATTCTCTCAGTACTCCTGAGGAGGGGGCGCAGCCTGCAAATGATTTTAGCTCCCTTGCACCAGAGGAAGATCTGGAGCTACTTGGTGTCAGTTTTTCTTTGGAGAACTGTGCATCCAGGCAGTCATGCAGACCATTACATGGGTTAAAAGACAAAGTCATATTTACCCTTTCAATGAGCAATCACTTTTCCATTGGGAAACTGGTTTAATTCAAGGCGGATATAGCATTGCTGAAATCCATGCCTACAGTGGGATTGGCTGTTGTCCAATAGGGTGGCGGCTGGGAAGGGCCTGCCACTCAACAGAGGCCCTTACCTTGGTGACGGGTACTTTGGGTTTCTGCTCCCAGCATATGGTTGGAGAGGAAATCCTTAGGGCTGATATCTTGGGACCCGGCCAAGATGTATCGGCAAATTTCACTGCGGAAGCAGCAATGGCCTCAACCTGGTGCCTGGCCAAGGCAATGCTATACTCAGTTACGGCTAGGGGTACCCATTGGGTTGAGAACCGGGCCTGTGTTTGGCTTCCTAGAAACAAAATGGGAATAGTCACTTTATAGTGCAAGATCTCTGTTTGATATGAAACCAGAGACAGCCATGTTGGAAGTGACAGGAGGAGGGTTTGTTCTTCTCCCATAACAGAAAGCAGGAAAGTAAAAAAAATATTTATATATAACTAAAAATAAATAATAAAAAATAAAGGGAGAAATATGTTTCTCCCACTAGGTTCCGCTCCTCTAGGGGCAACCTTTCATAAGGTCCATAAATGAAAATTTTTGGGTGTACCGCAGGTACCCACAAAACCCTTTTACCGGGTGCATGCCCAGACTTTTAAGGTAAGTTCCAGTGGGCATCACTGTTACTGGACAGTGGATTGTGCAGATCCTTGGAGGATAGGCACTCATGGTCACTTCGGTGGATTCCTCACTGTTCCTTCTCCGAACTTTTTTCTCCCCCTCGGAGCTGCCAGATCCACCGCAACCACGGCGGTTACAATACTTACACTTCAGACTCAGAGGGGAGCTGTCCTGGTCCCATCTCACAGGAGAGATTGTAGGTTTCCTACCCACCCCTGTTTGTAGGTTGTGGGGGTTGGAGAGAAGCATTCGCTTGCAGCAGATGGCTGGAGGCTTTCGCTAGATCGTCAGGATTCTTGGCCTCACAACCCGAAAATGTTTTCTTTTCTTTTTTTATTCCAAAGTAAGTAAATTTGTTGATTGGTTGGACACATCTCCGCTTTATCAGCCTACCTTTTAGCCTATGAATATCTCGAAGAAGGTTCAGTGCCATGTAAGTTCCTCTTGGAGAACAGGGTCTCCAGATTCGCCACTACCTGGGCGTCATTCCTTTCTATATTAAAAAAAAAAAAAAATGCCAACTTTTGTTTTCCAACAGTTAAAGTGCCTGTGGGGGCTCTACTGGTTCCTCTGTTTTGCTTCCATCAGAAAAGGACGGTGACGGTCATAAGGAGAATTCTGAGATCAGATTCCTCTACTTCCGGGAGGACTTCTAGGTGTCTCAGCCTGCTGGCCAAAATGTTGTCATTCATACCGATGATGCCTTGGGTACATGGGCACCGTTGCTAGTTTCAACTACAACAGAGGAAACGGGATCCGGCGCAGCTATGGTCAGTGTCACGCAGTATGTATAGCGGTCCGCAGTGATGGAAAGACTTTGAGGATGTCACAAACCATCTGACTGGATGAATGTGATGAATCATATTGGCAAGACAGCCTGGAAGGCGCACTGCGAGGGTCTGTTGGTCAAGGCAAGCGGAGTTTGCTAGCCAAGGAAGGTAGTCTCGAAAGCGCTGGAAGGTCAGGCAGCCTTTTTTTTTATCACTTTGACCTTGCTACACAGAATCAAGGGTGGCCAGTCATCTTGCGGTTGAGCAACAGGACAGCAATTGCGTATTTTCAGCTCCAGGGAGGATCTCGCGGCAATATGCTATTGAGAGATGTAGAACCCAGAATGTCTGGGTAGGAAGATCACCAGCAAATTCCGGAAGCAATTTACTTCCTAGGGGACTGGAATACACGGACATACTGTCCATCATGCAAGCTTGCCAGAGCACGAGGGGGAGGCATGTCCACAGGTGGCCTACCACAGACAGGCTTCTTTGCTTCTCACAGCAAAGGCCAATTTAAGAAGAGGTCTGACTCGGTCTCCGCTCCCCAAAGCAGAGAATAGAGGCTGAGTTTCTAGCTAGCTGAGCTAGCTGCTGCCATAACAACGATATCCCCGTTCAAAGTTTGGACATACATCGTCGTGCGGCGGTCGGTAAGTGGTTAATGTCGCCTACTATACTATGTCACACCATATTTGCGCAGCGATCTTACAAACGCAATTTTTGGGGGAAAAAATACACTTTTTTAAATAAAATAAAATAAGAAAACCGTAAAGTTAGCCCAATTTTTTTTATATTGTGAAAGATAATGTTGTGCAGAGTAAATTGATACCAAACAGGTCATGCTTCAAAATTGCACCTGCTCGTGGCATGGCGGCAAACTTTTACACTTAAAAATCTCAATAGGCGAATTTTTAAAAATTTCTACAGTTTACCAGTTTTGAGTTAGAGAAGGTCTTCTGCTAGAAATATTGCTCTAACGATTGCGGCGATACCTCACATGTGTGGTTTGAACACCGTTTACATATGCGGGTGCGACTTGCGTATGCGTTCGCTTCTGCGAGCAAGGAGGGACGGAGCACTTTCAATTTGTTTTTTTTTTTCTTATTTATTTTACTTTTTATTTCTACACTGACCCTTTTTTAAAAAAAAAAATTGGATCACTTTTATTCCTATTACAAGGCATGTAAACATGCCTTGTAATAGAAAAAAGCATGACAGGACCTCTTTAATGTGAGATCTGGGCTCAAAAAGACCTCAGATCTCACATTTACACTTAAAAGCAATAAAAAAAAGTGTTTTTTTTGGGTTTTTTTTATAACAAAAATTGTCCGTTAGGCGGGAGTGACGTTTGACGGCGCTCCTGTCATCCAATGGCATAGAGTCAAGTGGGAGCCATCATTCAGTAAAATTCGGTAAGCGGCGGAGACGCCTGGGGAGGGGCACCTCTCCCGCCACCCATAAAAGTGATCTTGTGGCGAATCCGCTGCAGGGACCACTTTTATCCTAAAGCGGACCACCCGCAATTGAAGAAAATATCGGGGTTATGGCAGTTATCTGCTGCATTCTCCTGGGTGGTTCTGGTGAGCGTTATGAAACCTTAAGGTGCCATTTAGCTCCTGTTTGTGGAGGTTAACCGCTTGCTGACCAGCCGCCGTCATTATACTGCGGCAGGTTGGCCTGATCCCACGAACCGTCATAGCTATACGTCGGCTCGCGGGATCAGGATAGCAGGCACTGCGGGGGTGCAATCGCTGGCAAGAGAGACAGAACAGGGACATGTGTGTGTGTATAAACACACAAATCCCTGTTCTGTTCTGTGAGGAGTGACAGATCGAGTGTTCCTAATAGCTAGGAACCACGATCCGTCACTTCCTCTAGGTCAGTCGTTCCCCCCCCCCCCCCCTACAGTTAGAAACACATGAGGGAACACAGTTAACCCCTTGATCGCCTCCTAGTGTTAACCCCTTCCCTGCCAGTGACATTTTTACAGTAATCAGTGCATTTTTATAGTCCGATGTGTCTGCCATAATGTCGCAGTCCCGATAGAAATCGCAGATCGCTGCCATTACTAGTAAAAAAAATAAAATAAAAATGCTATAAATATATACCCTATTTTGTAGACGCTATAACTTTTGTGCAAACCAATATACGCTTATTGCGATTTTTTTTTTTTTTTTATGTAGAAGAATATCGGCCTAAACCTAAGAAAAAAAATTCGCTTTTTTTTTTTAAAAAAAAGGGGGATATTTATTATAGCAAAAAGTACAAAATGTGCTTTTTTTTTCAAAATTGTCACTTTTTTTGTTTGGGTGCAGCACCGCACGACCGCGAAATTGTCAGTTAAAGTGACGCAGTGCCGAATCACAAAAAATGGCCCGATCATTCAGCAGCCAAATCTTCCGGAGCTGAAGTGGTTAAACAGAAATCTAAATGGGAGTGCTGACTGTCTTTCTTCTCCCTTTACTTTTAATTGGCGCATAGCGCTTTACAATATAAAAGGGAAGACAATACAGCAACAATACATTTCAGTACAAGGGGGGTTAGGCAGGCCCTGCTCCTGGGAGCTTACAATCTAATAGGGAGGGGCTGCTGGAACAAAAGCTAATACTGTGAGGGATTACCTAATGCGAGAAATAGAAGATTTGGTTATTAGCTGAGGGCAGGGTAGACTTCCCTGAAGAGATGAGTTTTCAGGGATCGCCTAAAAGTGGACAGAGTAGGAGATAGCCAGACAGATTGTGGTAGGGGGTTCCAGAGGAAGGGAGAGGTTCTGGAGAAGTCCTAGAAACGAGCAAGGGAAGGGGAGACAAAGGAGCTAGAGAGAAGGAGGTCTTAGGTGGAGCAGAGAGGATGGTTTGATTGATATTTAGAGACAGGATTGATGATGTAGCTCAGTTGTACGTGGCTTTGAATGTTATTGTTGAGGGTTTGAATTTTATTTGTTGGGCAATGGGAAGCCAGTGGAAGGATTGGGATTGGCAGAGAGGGGTGGCGGACATTGAATGGTTGGTAAGGTAGATGAGTCTGGCAGCAGCATTCATGGTACAATGGGTATAGAAAATAATCGCCCCCTTTAACTACTTGCCGTCCAGCCGCCGTCATTGTACCGCGGCAGGTCAGCTCGTTCTGGAGGGGCATGATGAGTGGATGTGCTGAGTAGACACTCTCCACTCTACTCCCCATCCCCCCAGGCTATGAGGCAATCAGCAGATGGCAATTAGCAGACGGCTGCAGCTAGAGCAAACAGACAGACAGCACAGAAGCAACTGGGAGGTATACCTGCTTATCTCTCACCACGTGCAATGGAGGGCGGACGTCAAGCTGAGAGACAGAGAGCAGGGACGCGTGGAGCAATGGACCCCAGCGGGAACTCGGTGAACAGGCCGCAACACTGCCTGTACAGCCAGACATGATCGTGGCCCCCTGACACCGGGCCGCGGCTCCCAGACACCGAATCGCAGCTCCCAGGTATCAGGACGTGGTGTACAGGCCGGAGACCTGAGATCCCTGGTGCTGGGAAGAGGGAGGACAGCGCCTGGAAGTAGAAGCAGCCTGGATCCCCCAGGGGAGCGAACAGGAGCCGGTCTGAATGGAGTGGCATATGATAGCTCAACATTGAGAAGGTAGCCGGATTTGGAGTCTGAAGCGAGCAGAGGCAGAGATGGACCCCTGAAAGAACCTAAAGACCCTCAGGTAAAAGACTGTGTTATTATGACCCCTTTAAAGGTCACAACAGGGGTGGTATTTGCCCTGAGGGAGGGTATAGGGACAGATAATGGCACCCCCCCCCCCCCCCTGTGTATGTGGAGGAGAAGATGGAGAAGGAAAGGGGATGGACTGTGATAGAGTCAGGTTCCCCCAGAGAAGGACAAACTTCATTGGCAGTGCAATGCCCCAACCCTGCGTGGAGTGAGGGTAACATATCCCCGAGGACGGAGGGGAACGCTGAGGGTCTAGAGATGGACATTAGAGAGTTCCTTAAAGCCCTGCCTACTAAAACAGATATCTAGGAATTGATAGCGGCTGTGGAGCAGTCATGCCAACAATCAGTGGAGGGCCTTAAAGAGGATACTCATGTATTAGGACATAGGGTAGAGACACTTGAAAATGGGCATGAGGAGGTGGTAAGAGCAGTAACGGATATTCAAGATAAAGTGAAATACGAGGAAGCCCTAAATTTATGTAGGGATCAACTGGACGATCATGAGAACAGGGATCGCTGGCAAAATATTCGTATAAAAGGAATATCAGAAACTATTAGGATGCCTTAGTTCAGTGGTTCTCAACTCCAGTCCTCGGGACCCACCAACAGGCCAGATTTTAAGTATTACCTTGGGGAGTTGCAGACTAGAATACTGAAATCACTGAGCAGCAAGTGATATCACCTGTGATGTATTTCAGCTATCTTGCAAACCTGGCCTGTTGGTGGGTCCTGAGGACTGGAGTTGAGAACCACTGCCTTAGTTGCTTATGACTGTTCAGCAGTTATTTTGCCAGAAAATGGGTGACAGCACCAGAGAATATCGAGGTTGACAGGGTCCACCGCATTCCATCTTACACTCTCCCAAAGATGGAGAGACCAAGAGATATTATATGAAAACTACATAAATTTACTGTGAAAGAATCTATTATGAAAATAGCCTGAAATAAAGCTAAAATCATTTATGATGGAGTGTATGTATCACTGTACCCTGACTTGTCACGCCGGACATTAATGCAACGGCGAAATTTTAGGCCACTGCTGGAGGTCTTGCGTACTGTGGAAGTCAAATACCGTTGAGGGTTTCCGTTTAGTCTTACGGCCTCTCAAAATGGTAAGACAGCAACCCTTCGCACTAAGGACGACCTGCAGTCGTTTTTAGAATTATTAGACTTGCCTCCTACAGATTTTAAAGATTGGAGAAAGTACAATTTTGGAAATCCCTTACAGCTCCCTGATCAATGGCAACAGGTGCCCACTGGAATTCGACGGAGAAATCGTTCAAGTGGGCACAGAGAGACATGATGCCCATTTAGGGACTGGGACGGAGGGGTGAGGGGTGGTTAAAAGGAAGGGATAATGGGACTCTAGATTATTTTTTTTTATAAGAAGGTGACTGTAAAATTGTTAAGGTTATACACAAGGTTATATACAAAGTGTGTGTGTTGGTGTTTATGAAATGATGTACTTCCACCCCCACAGGTTACGTTTCATTTCATTTTGGGTTTTTTTTAATACCCCTACACCCCCCTCTTACTTTTTTTACACCCCACCCCCCCTTTTTTTTATAGGGGGTATGGGGGGTTGGGGGAAGCAAGATATCATATATATTTTTTTTCTACGATGTTGGGGGTTTCTCGGGGGCTTATCCCTTTTTTTTAGGGGGGTTCCCGGGCCCACCATTTCCACTTTGTTTTATCTCACTTTTTTTTTTTCAATTAGGTGACTGTAAAGGTGACTGCTAAAATTGTTAAGGTTATACACAAGGTTATATACAAAGTGTGTGTGTTGGTGTTTATGAAATTATGTACTTCCACCCACACAGGTTACGTTTTATTCCATTTTGTTTTTGGTTTTTTATATACCCCTACACCCCCCTCCCCCTTACTTTTACTTTTTTTCCCCTTTGAGGGGGTGAGTCCCTTTTGTACCTCCTACACCTCTGGTCCCCCTACTCTGAATATCAGTGGGATAGGGTAACAAGGGATTCCTATAGATAAGATAGTAATAGTAATAAGGGGGGGATGTAATAGGCTGCCTGGGGGTAGAGGGAGGCATGTTAAGGTATTGGGATAACGGTTTGGGTTACCCATTAGGTCAGGTCCGATAAAATGGACTTGAGATCCTGCAGTATAGTAGGAAGACGGAGAGATTGACGGGTGCGGGTGCCCCACACACTTGGATTTGTCTACTGATTAGTATGCATTCCTTGGGGTGGAATACTGAGGTGAGGGTGGGGTGGAATACTGAGGCGAGGGGAGGGGGAGGGTTTCACGATTTCCCAATTTCCCTTTTTTTTTTCCCCTCTCCCTCTCCTTCCTCCTGGGGGCGTCTGCAGAGAGCAAAGAGAGACAGCGGTTACCAGAGGAATAGAGTAGGTAGTAGGTCTACAAGTAATGGCAGGCCCAATAAAAGTGATATCGTATAATATAAGAGGTTTATGTTCACCCCAGAAAAGGGGTCGTCTCTAGCAGGAGCTGCGCCATCATAGGGTGGACGTGGCTTTCCTGCAAGAGACGCATTTTGTAAAGGGGTCAGTTCCGAATATGCCAGGGCTTTTTTTCCTCAAACAATAGGTGCTGGGGGGCGTGGCCTGGCTCATGGAGGAGTGAGACGTGTTTCTCAGGAGCTCCCGCACACACCGGAATAATAGAGGCTCTCAGCGACTCCAGAACTCAACAGGCAGGTCTGTAATGGGGAAGAGAGGTGGGGGAGAAGGACGCCATACTCCTGACACACAAATCGAGAGGGAAATCGACCGTTTTTTCATACATTTGGGACAAAATCAGCACGGCCCCCCCAAATCCAAGATGGCGCCGACCCGCTCCTCAAGCTCACATGCGGCCTCACAAGGAGCCACTTCACAGCGCTCCACACCTCATATGACAACCAGGCAGCGCGCCAGATCCCCTCCAGACTCAGAGAATGAATCTGTGCGCTCTGCATGTCATTCCCCAACATCGCACCGGTCTTTTAGTGGATGGGACATGGAAGCTTACATCAAAGCTCTCCCTACCAGACATGATTTTGAGGCATGTGTACAGAGACTTGAACGCTCTTACAAGCAGGAGATCTCTGAACTACGCAAAGATGTCACAACCAGGCTAGAAGATGTGGAACAATCGGTAGAAGAGACTGTCTCTACACTACAGTCTCATGAAGTCATCTTGCAGGAGCACACACTACAGATACAGCAACTGATGTATCACCAGGATGACCAAGAAAATCGCGCCAGACGCAATAATATCCGTATACGCGGCCTCCCAGAATCAGTGGAAAATAAAGACCTAGCCCCTGCAGTCACAGCCATATTCAATGACCTGCTCCAGAAAGATAAAGAATCTCCCATAGAACTTGATCGTGTACACAGAGCCCTCGGCCCCAAAAACCCAAATCTTGAACACCCCAGAGATGTGATCTGCAGAATCCACTTTTATGCGATTAAAGATGCTATCATGCGTGCAGCTCGCAACCAAGACGCCATATACTTTAATGATGCAGCTGTGACTTTATTACCAGACATCTCCAAGCTGACCCTTGATATGCGACGTGCACTGAAACCCCTCACAGGAGCTCTCCAGGAAAAGCACATTAAATATTAACCCCCACATAGGATTTTCAGCGCCCTTAGAGGCTTTAGCTGAACTTTAGAACACAATGTTCTTTACGCGGCCTACGAAGCCAAGGTTCTTCTTTCTCTGTTCTTTTTCTGTTTCTCTCCCTACCTATTCACTTAAACTTACCCTACAACTCAATTCTAACGGAGGTCTCTTTTCTACTTCTTCTCACCCCTCCCCCACCCCCCTGGAGACAGCGAGCCTCTCCCTTGTTTTAGTATACCGGATTATCAAATCCTTTTCCCCATGGCAGTGCAGACCCCCTTGAAAGTCTCCTCCTTAAACTGCAGGGGTTTTAACACCCCAGAGAAAAGGAGGCAAATCTTATATCATTTTCACAAAAACCGTACCCAAATTCTACTCCTGCAGGAGACTCATTTTAGGTCAGACAACATCCCTCATCTCCTCCATAGGCAATATCCCACTTGGTTCCATAGCACCAACCCCACAGCGAAATCGAAAGGGGTTTCGATCGCCTTTCATGTCTCGTTCGCACCAGATGTGCTAGACACCCTCATTGACCCTCTAGGGAGATATGTTTTCTTAAAACTTTCATATATGAATATGATCTATACTATAATTTAATGTTTACTCTCCAAACCAGGATCAACTGCAATTCCTCACCAAGGTATCTACTCGCCTGAAAAGATTTAGCACGGTCAACATGATCCTGGGAGGAGACCTCAATGCCGCTCTGATACCACGCCTTGACACCTCAATGGGTAAGTCTTCAATCTCCCCGGCTTCCCTGACCAAAATGCGTGCAATTCTCTCAGATTTATCTTTAGTGGATGTTTGGAGGACGTTACATCCCTCCACTAAAGATTTCACATACTACTCCCCAGCACACTCCACCTACAGTAGATTAGACTATATTTTCATCTCCCAATCCTTACTGGATTTCTCACCCACCGCTTCGATAGGCCTCACTTTGTGGTCTGACCACGCCCCCATACACATGAATCTAGGAAGCATACCAACACAAAAAAGGAGAAATACGTGGAGATTAAATGACAATCTACTCTCGGACTCAGTTTGCACCCAGGACATCACACAAGCCATCAAACAAGCCATCAAACACTTTGTCGCGGACCATGCCCGCGACAACACTAACCCACTGATGAAATGGGAAGCCCTCAAATGTGTCATTAGGGGGAAACTTATCCAACACGGCTCGAGACTAAAACGCGCGCGAACAGCAGACACCACACGCCTTCTGTCCCTAATAGCCACCTTAGAGGAGGACCATAAACGATCCCCCGATGAAAAAATTCAACTAGAACTCAAAAACGCTAGGAGAGACCTCTTGCAAATCTTTACACAACGCTCACTGGTAGCGAGAGATAAAGGGCGATTTCCCCACTACTCACAAGCGAATCAGTGTGGCAGACATCTTGCGCAGACTCTGCAACCCAGACAGGCCCGGAGACCTATCCCCTGTATTAATTCGCCCAACAAAGGCAAAATAATAAATAACTCCTCCATAGTAGAAGAATTCCGTCAATACTATGACACCCTATACAATCTCAAGCCCCAGACACCATTACCCAAAGACCAAACAGACTCTCCAACTCAATCACTGTCCTCATACATCCAGGAAACTGCTCTCCCCACCATCCCGGCCTCTGAAGCAGAAGACTTGGAATCCCCCCTGACCGACTCTGAATTCCAATTCGCCATTAAAAATCTAAAGAATGGTAAAAGCCCAGGTCCAGATGGATTCTCCTCACGTTTCTATAAGACATTTGCACCTTTGTTATCCCCCCTGATGGCCAAAGCATTCAACGCTATAGATGAAAACTTATCTCCCTCCCATACCTTATTACAAGCCCAAATAGTAGTCATCCCAAAACCAGGCAAGGACACCTCTTTATGCTCTAACTACAGGCCTATATCCCTACTAAATATAGATCTTAAACTATATGCTAAGATCCTAGCGAACCGTATCTCTCCTCTTTTACCAAATCTAATACATAGAGATCAAGTGGGCTTTGTCCCTGGACGTGAAGCTAGGGACAATACCACTAAAACTATCCACCTCGTGGCATATGCCCACCGTAACCACATACCGACCTGCCTTCTCTCCTGTGACGCGGAGAAGGCCTTTGATAGGGTCAGTTGGCCCTTTCTTCGGGCTACTCTCTCTCAAATAGGACTAAGACCCAGGATGCTAGCCCACATCATGTCACTTTATTCTAAACCCTCAGCCACAATTTTAGTTAATGGAACTCAATCAGAGAAACTCACTATTTCAAACGGCACGAGACAAGGCTGTCCCCTCTCCCCCCTCCTATTTGCCTTAGTAATTGAACATCTAGCCCAAGCCATTAGAGCCAATCCAGATATACGAGGGATACAGACCCCGTCCTCACAATGTAAACTTTCCCTCTACGCAGACGACTTGCTCCTCTATGTGACCAATTCCCATATTAGTATACCATCCATACTGGCCGAGATCAACCGATTCGGTGGTCTCAGTAACTACAAATTGAATATTTCTAAAACAGAGGCACTGAACATATCCCTACCTCAGCCGACCCTCTCCTCTCTTAAGGCTAATTTCACATTCCAATGGCAACCAAAATCTATCTCATACCTAGGCACGGCCATCCCAAGCCGCGCCTCCGAACTATACGCCCTAAATTACAGTCCACTTCTCACGAAACTCAGACGCCTCACTGATAGCCGAGGAGACCTACCAATATCTTGGTTTGGCCGCATGAACGTACTGAAAATGGATATACTCCCTAAATTATTATATTTATTTCAAGCCCTCCCAATAGCTCTGCCAGCTGCCTTCTTCCGTACTCTTCGTTCTATGGCCATACGATTCGTGTGGAGGGGAAACCATCCCAGACAGAAACACAAACTTCTATGTACCCCCATTTCCAAAGGTGGGACAAGCCTCCCAGATTTTGAAATCTACCATACAGCAGCAGTGGTTTCCCGTTTACTGGAGTGGTTTCCTCGCCCACTAATTAAAGCTTCCACTTTAGTGGAACAGGATTTATCTTCAATTGACCTCCGGGCTCTGCCTTGGGGCTATGAACGGACTCATAGATCTCTTACTAGCCTGTCTCCACTGACCAGAGATGCACTGTTAATCTGGTACCGCAGAAAAGAAAGATACTCACTTTCCACTGAACCAAGTCCCCTTACCCCTCTATTTGACAACCCAGCTCTCCCAGAAGGCGGCTCAATACAGGTCATAGACGACCATAACAGAGACACCTGGCCCACGGCACGACAATTTGTCAATAGCACACTGGGTACTTTTACGTCGAGATCAAACATCACATCGCCCAACGTAACATGGTTAACACGGCTACACTTGACAGCCTACTGTAAAAAACTACATGATTCCAAACAGATTCACAGACCTTTGACTGGCTTTGAACAATTATGCACATTCTCAGAAACCCCCCGTCACACCCTCTCATTGATATACAAACTGATTATAGAACATACCCATGATACCTTACCCAACTACACTAAAGCTTGGTCAGAGGAACTCGGGAGGGAAATTACCGATGCTGAATGGGGTAAAGCTTTTATCTTCACCCATAAATCAGCCATCTCATGCTACACCAAGGAAAAAAATTACAAGGTTCTATCAAGATGGTATCGAGTGCCTACGAATCTCAGGATCATGTTACCATCAACCACTGACATCTGTTGGAGATGTAACTCTGCGAAGGGTACGTATAGCCACATATGGTGGGAATGCGATGTGATAGGTCCGTTTTGGACCCAAATCTTCCAAATCTATACAGAAATTTACGATAAACCAATCACTCCCTCTCCATTCATTGCTCTCCTATCAATATTACCTGGCAAAATCAAGTCACAAAAACACAATCTCTTAAAAATTTTTCTCAGCAGTGGTAGACAATTAATTGCCAGACACTGGAAATCCACTACTCCCCCATCTCTTTTAGAGTGGGTAAGTGAACTAAATAACACCATGCTTATGGAGGAGATGCAAGCCAGAGCCATAGACAAATACGCAAAATTCTCCTTTTATATGGAGCATATGGAGGCATTACTCCACCTCAGATAAGCTAAAAAATAGACTCACAGCTATGAAGGCACCTGGCCAAGCTACACACTCTGCTAGTTCCACACAACCAACCCAACACTAAAGGCCCCGACTCCGGAGGAGGCTCGCTGTCCCCCCCCCCTCCCCCCCCTTCCCCCATCCTACCTACCTTGCCAGTCCTCCCCCCTGTTCCTCCCCCCACCTCTTTTCCTCCCGCTACCTGCTATTTCAACTCTTTTCTTTGTTCTTAAACCCCTCTTTTGGGCTATCTTGAGTCATGATTTTATTTTTTACCTATAGTATTCTGCTCTTTAACATCAATCCTCACGCAACCTCCAACAGACTGGCTGAATGCCAAACGTTTATATGCTGTTGGTATTCAGATTACTTGTCTACCCATTCCGAGTCCCTAGACACCTGGGCGCAGCATGATCCCATAGGGGCGTCCAGGTCTCGGGAACCTTAGTTAACAGGACTAACAACACAAGTTCCGATAGCTGTTGAGACAACACACCATGTTAATATTGAAAACAGAATGCATAACATTGTATTGATTTGCCCATGTATGTTTCTTTATTACTGAATCAGATTGCCCGATGTCGGGCATCTGATCTTATTCATGTTCTCATTGTCCATTTGGAAAATTATTTCATATACAATAAAAACTTATTGAACCTCAAACAATAGGTGCTGGAACTTAACCATGGCCCCACAAAACCCCTCCCCTACACACACCCTCCAAATCACATCAAATAGTTGGTGTGTTCAGTCAAATTTCACGAAAACAATAAGAGGGTCTTAAAGAGGCATTAAACACCAGGATTACATTACACACAGAGTGCAGAGCTGTCATTTGTAAACACAGAAACCAGATTCTGTGTTTACAAGTGATTGTGGTGAGCAGGCACCAAAGGGTCTGAGCCAGAGGTGGTGGAACTGAGTTCCACCAAGTTCCCCCTGAAAAAAAAGCCCTGGTCATTACATTTTGTTTAATCAGTGGTACCATGCACCATCCCCCATTGCAAGGGCAAGGGGGGTGACAACCTTTAGAAGGACATGCCCGATGGTTTTAATAGCCTCACAAACGGACCCAGAAGGCCGTTTTCTTTTTGTAAAGGGAAGGTTGCATGGTTATTGTCATACATTTGCCTCAATTTACGTGCCAAATACAGGAACGGTCAATTTCCTTGTATGAACTCTGAAGCTTTTGGAGAAGTTCAGAGAGGGATTTTTGATTCTGTGAGTGGATTTTAATCTTAAATATAATATGGTATTTAAAATGATAAACCGCCCTTCACCAAAAAATACCTCCACCGTGCCCCCTATGCTCCACAAACTAAATGTGAACGTAATATAAATAAAATTATAATAAACCGCGTGGAGAAATAACTCCCCACAACCAGTGTGAAGCCGCCCCTTTAAATTATAATGTATGTACTAAATATTTAATCAGAGATGTCTGTAACTACCACAATCCTCCTACAGACATCTAGGAAAAAAATAAGAGGCGCTTTCAAACAGTGTTCAAGTGCCTTAAACACAATGATGGTGTGACCCTCTACAGGTGTGTTACACACTAATGCAAAGTGAGATCTTGCTCTAAACAAATCTACAAACTACAAAATATATATATAATGTGTACATGTACCAACCATATAAGTGTTTAGCACAGTGATGGTGCGACCCTCTTAATGTGTATAAGACTTACATACAATGTATTCTTTACCAGAAACTTATATCTCAATACATCTCCATTGATATATTCTGTACAGTCACTTCATACCATGCTGCACATGCAAAAAAAACATATCAGAAATCTACAAAATAAATCAGTCCAAAAAAAACGTGACCACACACGTGAAAAAAGAGTGTCCAAATAGGTGATATTAAATCTTGATGTAACAAGGGTGATGTTGTGTCTCTTCCACCTCTCCCCTCGTGAACAGTGATTCCACTCCCTCAAGAATTGCACTCACCGACTTAATTTGCCAGCACTTTAATGCAAGGCAACAATCGCTTGTCTACCACACATCAGGGTAGTTGGATCAATCGTTGTTCCACAGTGAATGTTTCAAACCAGATCCACATGAAAGAAATAATATGTGCTCCAATAGTGTAAACCAGTAACACATTTATTAAAGCCACTGCAATCTTCAATCAGTACACTCACATTTAAAACGATAAATTACAGCCAAAGTAAAGTGCAGATCACATCAAGCGCAATTCAGTGAAACCGAATATAACAAGCGGTCACAGCGGACCCGAGGTGTGTTGGTGCCGAGCTTCCAATCTCACCCCTCCCTTGGTTGGTACATGTACACATTATATATATATATATATTTTGTAGTTTGTAGATTTGTTTAGAGCAAGATCTCACTTTGCATTAGTGTGTAACACACCTGTAGAGGGTCACACCATCATTGTGTTTAAGGCACTTGAACACTGTTTGAAAGCGACTCTTTTTTTTTTTTTTTCCCTAGATGTCTGTAGGAGGATTGTGGTAGTTACAGACATCTCTGATTAAATATTTAGTACATGGATTTTAATCTTACCTTAGACCCAAGTAAATATACATCAACGGGTAAAACACATATCTTTTAAAGCGTTAAAACATCTAAAACAACTTTTGCGCTCCTTGCATCTGGTGGATGGATGGCATGCGACACATAATGGGCATAGGAATAAGGACTATAGCTATTACTCTAAAGTACATGGCACCTATTCTTGTCTAGACCTTTTCCTAGTGGATCAGTTTTACCTGGAAAGGATTCGCTCATTCACTATAGAATTAATAACAATTTCAGACCATGCCCCTATAACTGTGACCTTTTCGCCAGTTTTTGCAGGCCACCTAGAAAGGACTTGGCGGCTAAATGAATCATTACTGGATGATAACAGAGTAGTGGAGGCATTGTCTCATAAGATTAAAACATACCGTATTTCGAAATGAATGTGTCGGGAGAAGTATCTGAGCAGGTTGTATGGGAAGCTCATAAATCAGTGATTAGGGGCGAACTGATAGCGCATGGGTCGCAGATCAAAAAAGAAAAACAAAAAGAGATAGTAGATCTGCTGGAAGAGATTGAGTTGGAGGTAAAACATAAATGACACTTAGATCCAGCAGATGTTCAGCAACTGGAGATCCTGTGGTTCAAGTTGGCGCAGTGTAGAAAACTAAAAATAAGTATAGATTTTATGCTCATCGGTCCTACGAACAAGGGAATAAAAGTGGTCGTTTATTAGCCAGACAGCTGAAAAAACAACAAGACTCCAGACATGTTCATAATCTAATAGTTCATAATAAAAAGATAATGGAAACTCAGGCAATAGCGGCAGAGTTCCATAAATTCTTTGGGGCTTTATACAACATTCAGGCTGGTTCCTTGAATGGCAGAGAGGAACAGCAGAAATTGGAGATTAGAGAATACATTCAGTGCTGCACTCGCTTCATCCATGGTAATTGAGGAAATAGATAGACCAATTTCCATTAATGAAATAAACAAGGCAATATCGAACCTGCCGATAGGTAAAAGTCCAGGGCCTGATGGGTTTACGAATTTATATTATAAGAAATGTATTTCTAGATTAGGGGTCCCAATATGTATTTATTTCAATTCGATCAATGCTTCAAATCCATTACCCCCAGAAGCTCTATTGGCATATATCACGATACTCCCTAAACCAGGGAAAGACCCCCAACACTGCTCCAACTACAGACCTATCTCCCTGTTAAATTCCGACACTAAGTTGTTAGCCAAAATTTTGCCTCTTAGATTACAGGACCATATAGTGAAGCTTGTTTACCCTGATCAAACGGGCTTTATGAAGGGCCGTAAGGCTAGGGATAACACCATCCGAGCCTTACACATCTTTCATTGGATGCAACATGGCCCTGATAAAGCCTCGAGTGACATTGTCAATGGATGCCAAAAAGGCTTTTGACAGGGCAAACTGGGCATTTATGATTGAAGTGTTGAGGGGGATGGGTCTGGGTGATCGCATAATGGGTTGGATATTAGCATTATATGCAACACCAAGAGCGAGGGTGAAGGTGAATGGCACATTATCGGACTATTTTCAAATACGCAACAGTACGAGACAAGGGTGTCCATTGTCTCTGTTGCTGTTTGCTATAACACTGGAGCCCTTTCTTTGTAGAGTGAGGAAAAATACTGAAATCTTGGGGATACGTATTGGACCTGATGAACATAAAGTTTCCGCATATGCCGATGACTTATTATTTTACCTCTCTTCCCCTCAGACATCATTACCGGCTCTGATGACAGAGGTATATAAATTTGGAATTTTATCCAATTTCAAAATCTATTTTGAGAAGTCGATACTTCTACCCAGCCATGTACCTCCAGAAATGGCGACTATTTTGCAGGGCTCCTATACGTTCATCTGGAATAAAAATTCATTGTTATACTTGGGAATACATATTACATCAGATCCCAAACTTTTGTATGAATTAAACTATGACTCTTTAGTGACAGGTATAACAAGAGACTTGCAGAAATGGAAGGGCCCGTTTTTAACATGGTCTGGAAGGGCGAGTGCTATAAAGATGAGTATATTGCCTAAAATAATTTACACTCTACACACAGTGCCAATTATACTCCCACAGAGCTTTTTCATAACTATATGGAAGGCTTTTATGTCATTTATATGGAATGAGAAATGGCCCAGATTGGCCCATGACATTATATGCAGAGGTAAATCTGAAGGAGGAATGGGACTACCAGACGTAGCCTTATATTATAGGGCAATTTCTTTGGTGAGGATTTTGAACTGGTGCCATGACTCCTCAAATAAAATATGGGTCTCCTTAGAACAGATAATGGCAGGTAGGAAGTTGGCGGCAATTCCTTGGATCCCGAGTGTAGATAGAGGTCCCCCCCCCCCCCCATTGGAGGGGTACCCATGGTTCCCTACGGGAGAAGAGGTGGGATCTTTGGGAGCAAATTTGCCCCCCCCTCCCGGATTTGGCATTAAGGCTGGAAAAGGTGCCTATGCTGGAGTGGAGATACCTTCAATTGGTGTGTTTTTTCAATAAGCTGAAACCATTAATGAGGCCATTAAACTCCCTTACTGTATTTGAATCTATGTGTGTACATATATCAAGTGCTAGACATTTGCTGTCGCAAATGTATAGACTGGTTCTTGGGACACAAAATAAAACACTTCCCTTTTTCATTAGAGAATGGGGAGGGGAATTAAAGCAGGAGTTCTCTAAGGCACAAATTAAAAAGATTATTGACCTAACGCACTCTACATCTATAAGTTCACGGATTCAGAAGATGTCATATAAATTTCTAGCCAGGTGGTTTCGGACTCCAGTAAAGCTGGCACAGATGTACCCGACCGCAAATGCTAGGTGCTGAAGGGGGTGTGGGCAAAAGGGTACTTATCTCAATCTATGGTGGTCCTGCCCCAGGAATAAGGTATTTTGGGAAGAGATCGCTCCATGGGTCGAGGGGTTGTCCTCTCGACGCATGGAATTGAGGCTATTAAATTTTCTATTTCATTGGACACCAATGTCTATTATATCATATAAGAAAAGTATTACTCCACATCTATTAAATGCAGCCAAATTGTTAATACCCAGGCTATGGAAACAGACTAGAAGTCCAACTCTGTTGGACTGGAAGAGAGAGGTAAATTCAATAATGGAGGATGAAAAATGGGTACATGCGATTAAAGATAGAGAGGAAAAATTTCAGGGCAATATGGGCAAGCTGGGAACAATGCTCTATGGACATCGTGTAGAGTTATAATATATAAAGCCACGTGGTATCTGAGCTCGGATGCGGTTGCCCCTGGGGGGGAGGAGAAGAGGGCTTTTTTTTTTCCCCCTTCCTCCCTTTCCCCCCCTCTTACTTCCATTTCTCTAGGGGATATAGGTAGGGGGAAGGAGTGATGCACTTGATGTTGAGGAAGGTGGGATTTAATAATGGGAAGAGGGGACAGAGCACATAGGGGGGAAGGGTAAAGGAAGATGGATATATAGTGTAGTGAATATTCAGTCAGAATAAGTTGTGCCTTTTTAAGGACAGGTTTCCCGCACAATAATTATCCTTGAGTAATTTTTAACGAAGATATTTTTAAGATACAAAATCAATCAATATGCCACAGTCTATACTTGTGAAACTTATTCACGGAGACGTGTGGTCACACAAAATAGAAATTTTATTGGTAAACAAACACAAATAATCACATGAAATTAAGATACCGATTGCGTTACATGAACGTCTTTAAAATCAATAAAAACACTTGCAAAAATGGGCGTACCGTCCCTTTGACATACCACCATGATAACTTCTCGGTAGAATCAATAACCTTGTGAACTTGACAATTAAACAGAACATCTGTATTTCACACGTACAACCGTTACTTTGCTGCAGGTAAGTAAGTGGTTAAAATTGTGAAATAAATTAGACGTTTGCTTTGTCAATAAATGTGGCAACTATGCAAAAAGAAAAATATAATGAAAAAATCTGAATCTTTAGAGAAAAATCTACAAGGCGGTTATTGATTCGGGAGAATGATTATCAACTGTATAATATTCAATACATCAATATCTGTGAGAACATATCAATATTTGAGAGAACATACAAGATAAACTCAACATGATATAATTACCCATTCCAGGATGGCTGCAGTTCCTATGGGCTGGTTACCAGAGTTAAAATGGCTGCCGTAGTTTCAAAAATGGATACTCCTAAAGAGGATTTACTTCTTGTGACCTCTAAGTATTAGGTGTTGAGGAATTTTCATGAATGTAAAGATATGTATTCATGCATGGTGCATGAGTGTCTGTCTGGGAGTGTGTGTGTCCCCCAGTGTCCCCCCTCAGGGTGGATCCCTGAGCTCTCCTCCTGAGCTCTCTCCTCCTTCCGTTGACCCTTTTCTCTCATCTTACTTGCCTCTAAATACCCTTTCAGATAATAAGACCATAAAAATTATAATGGCTCTGCCCAAAAGGAGGTGGCTCACTTCCCATTGGGTTAGGAGACTTAATTATTAACTTCCTCTGGAAATTTAGTGAGTTCAAATAATACCACCTTCAACCACCAGGTGTCTCATACGTGTTTTGAGTCTACCCTTTTAAATTAATACGTTCTATTTTCATAAGGTGTATAATGGTAAGGATAAGTATATACCTTTAAATATTCTGGTACTCGGTCTAATGTAAAATACACTCAGTATAAGTTTGATTAATCATCATTACATAACTTGGTTATATAACTGTATCTCTATAAATGTATATCTGTAAAACTGGTCTATCTAGGAAATACACACATTGTTATATATTTCATCAATACTACATAAAAATGACTATCTATATGGATACCTGTATAACTTCTGGTATCTCCACTGAACATTTGTTTATCTTAAGTGTAGGCTACAATCTTATAAGATTATAATCATGATTATATGTTTTTCCTAATACTAATTCGTTACTTAAAACACTTCTACTTATAAAATCACACTTTCATATACATTTTCTTCATAGCAAAGTTGTTGAGTCCGCAGACGCCAACATTATAATGTCTCTGTGACCTACAATGTCAGAGATAGTTTAAAATGACTTATGATAACCTTATTGATACCTTATATTATTTTTGACTGGCACAATATTCAACTTTCTCTAATGTGTTGAGAGGGACCTTGAACATTCTCACTGGGTGGCTAGAGATGACTTGTTTGTCTAAACCATCCTAAAAGTTCATACAATCAGTTTTGTTAGCCAAGGTGTTAGCTATTTAAACAGTTCTCCACTCGAACACAATGAGTGAGGCTATCTCTATGCTAGAAAAGTCTATGTCACCTTGTGTCCTGTGGCAGCTTTTGTTTATTCACAATACCATGTAAATATCTCCTTGTTGTGCGACAAGAGCAGTCTTTGTTCCAACAGCTTCCTTTACAATACATGCTTGTAAAAGTCTTCAATATTTAAAGGAGTAGAGAAAGGCTTGGTCAAACATGAGAATGTCCATTTTATCCCAAAAGTCCCCAAGAGGGCAACAGTTCAAATATTTAACATCACAGTTCATCTACTTGGTGAGGCCTAAGCATCTCTCATGTTTCTGCCAGTAAATATAAAATATATTTCTTCATGAATTCACAACCATAGGATGGGGGGGTAGGAGGAGATATGGTTAAAGGAAGATGAGGTGTATATTCATTATAGATAGGTAAGGGGTGGAATATGGCTTATAGAAGCCTTGTCTTTTTTTTGGGTGTTAAGAGTGATATGGTCATGGCTCACAGAAGCCTCTTAATTTTTATTTTTTTTCTCCTTGGCTTGGGTGAATTGGGAACACATTTAAAATAAGATATTTGGAGGAGAGATGGAGGGGGGAGAGGGGAAAGTTTACCTTTTTCTTTTTTTTTTTTTTTTTTGGGGGGGGGGGGGGGGGAGATTGGGAAGTAGATAAAGATGTGTTGCCTTTTTGTGATAAATATAAATATGTTATGAAGGTTGTTTTAATGGACATGTCAAATTTAATACAAATTTAATAATAAAAAAATAAACAAAGGTTCTTTTACTGATAAGAGTGTGTACAGGCAGCCCCCGACTTACGAACGCCCGACTTATAAATGACTGCTACTTACGAACGGCCTTATGCCGGCTGCTAGGGATGAGCCGAACACCCCCCTGTTCGGTTCGCACCAGAACATGCGAACAGGAAAAAAGTTTGTGCGAACACCGTTAAAGTCTATGGGACACGAACATGAATAATCAAAAGTGCTAATTTTAAAGGCTTATATGCAAGTTATTGTCATAAAGTGTTTGGGGACCCGGGTCCTGCCCCAGGGGACATGGATCATTGCAAAAAAAAAGTTTTAAAAACGGCCGTTTTTTCAGGAGCAGTGATTTTAATAATGCTTAAAGTCAAACAATAAAAGTGTAATATCCCTTTAAATTTCGTACCTGGGGGGTGTCTATAGTATGCCTGTAAAGGGGCGCATATTTCCCGTGTTTACAACAGTCTGACAGCAAAATGACATTTTGAAGGAAAAAACACATTTAAAACTACCCGCGGCTATTGCATTGCCGACAATACACATAGAAGTTCATTGATAAAAACGGCATGGGAATTCCCCACAGGGCAACCCCGAACCAAAATTAAAAAAAAAAAATGATGTGGGAGTCCCCCTAAATTCCATACAAGGCCCTTCAGGTCTGGTATGGATATTAAGGGGAACCCCAGCCAAAATTTAAAAAAAAAAACGGCGTGGGGTCCCCCAAAAAAATCCATACCAGACCCTTATCCGAGCACGCAACCTGGCAGGCCGCAGGAAAAGAGGGGGGGACGAGAGTGCGGCCCCCCCCTCCTGAACCGAACCAGGCCACATGCCCTCAACATTGGGAGGGTGCTTTGGGGTAGCCCCCAAAACACCTTGTCCCCATGTTGATGAGGACAAGGGCCTCATCCCCACAACCCTGGCCGGTGGTTGTGGGGGTCTGCGGGCGGGGGGCTTATCGGAATCTGGAAGCCCCCTTTAACAAGGGGACCCCCAGATCCCGCCCCCCCCCCCCTGTGTGAAATGGTAAGGGGGTACTTACCCCTACCATTTCACTAAAAAACTGTCAAAAATGTTAAAAATGACAAGAGACAGTTTTTGACAATTCCTTTATTTAAATGCTTCTTCTTTCTGCCTTCCTTCATCTTCTGGTTCTTCCTCCGGCGTTCTCGTCCAGCATCTCCTCTGCGGCGTCTTCTATCTTCTTCTCCTCGGGCCGCTCCGCACCCATGGCATGGGGGGGGAGGCTCCCGCTCTTATCTTCATCTTCTTCTTCTCCTCTTCATTTTCTTCTCCGGGCCGCTCCGCAGCCATGCTGGCATGGAGGGAGGCCCCCGCTGTGTGACGGCGTCTCTTCGTCTGACGGTTCTTAAATAACAGGGGGTGGGGCCACCAGGTGACCCCGCCCCCTCTGACGCACGGTGACTTGGCGGGACTTCCCTGTGACGTCATGGGGAATGCCACAGGGAAGTCCCGTCATGCCCCGTGCGTCAGAGGGGGGCGGGGTCACCGGGTGGCCCCGCCCCCCGTTATTTAAGAACCGTCACACAGCGGGAGCCTCCCTTCATGCCAGCATGGCTGCGGAGCAGCCCGGAGAAGAAAATGAAGAAGAGAAGAAGGAAGAAGAGATGAAGAAGATGAAGAGAAGAGCGGGAGCCTCCCCCCATGCCATGGGTGCGGAGCGGCCCGAGGAGAAGAAGATAGAAGACGCCGCAGAGGAGATGCTGGACGAGAACGCCGGAGGAAGAACCAGAAGATGAAGGAAGGCAGAAAGAAGAAGCATTTAAATAAAGGAATTGTCAAAAACTGTCTCGTCATTTTTAACAGTTTTTTAGTGAAATGGTAGGGGTAAGTACCCCCTTACCATTTCACACAGGGGGGGGCCGGGATCTGGGGGACCCCTTGTTAAAAGGGGGCTTCCAGATTCCGATAAGCCCCCCGCCCGCAGACCCCCACAACCACCGGCCAGGGTTGTGGGGATGAGGCCCTTGTCGTCATCAACATGGGGACAAGGTGTTTTGGGGGGCTACCCCAAAGCACCCTCCCAATGTTGAGGGCATGTGGCCTGGTACGGTTCAGGAGGGGGGGGGGGGGGCGCCGCACTCTCGCCCCCCCCTCTTTTCCTGCGGCCTGCCAGGTTGCGTGCTCGGATAAGGGTCTGGTATGGATTTTTGGGGGGACCCCACGCGTTTTTTTTTTACATTTTGGCCGGGGTTCCCCTTAATATCCATACCAGACCTGAAGGGCCTTGTATGGAATTTAGGGGGAACCCCACATCTTTTTTTTTTTAATTTTGGTTCGGGGTTGCCCTGTGGGGAATTCCCATGCCGTTTTTATCAATGAACTTCTATGTGTATTGTCGGCAAAGCAATAGCTGCGGGTAGTTTTAAATGTGTTTTTTCCTTCGAAATGTCATTTTGCTGTCAGACTGTTCTAAACACAGGAAACATGCGCCCCTTTACAGGCATACTATAGACACCCCCCAGGTACGAAATTTAAAGGGATATTACACTTTTATTGTTTGACTTTAAGCATTATTAAAATCACTGCTCCTGAAAAAACGGCCAGTTTTAAAACTTTTTTTTTGCATTGATCCATGTCCCCTGGGGCAGGACCCAGGTCCCCAAACACTTTTTATGACAATAACTTGCATATAAGCCTTTAAAATTAGCACTTTTGATTTCTCCCATAGACTTTTAACGGGGTGTTCCGCGGCATTCGAATTTGCCGCGAACACCCCAAATTGTTCGCTGTTCGGCGAACTTGCGAACAGCCAATGTTCGAGTCGAACATGAGTTCGACTCGAACTCAAAGCTCATCCCTACCGGCTGCTTGTGCTTCACGCTGGTCCTGGATACCTCCGAGCAGCTATCTTCCCACATTCCACACTGCAGTACTTCATGGCCAGAAGAGCCCCAGAAATGCCCGGAACATCCCACATCCCTCCACAGGCGGAAGTTACACTTACAAGCAGTGTCCCGACTTCCGAACAGATTTCACTTACGAACAAACCTACAGTCCTTAACGTGTTCGTAACTCAGGGACTACATGTAGTTCATTGATTCTTCTTGCGGACGTAACTGCAACTAAGAATACAGTTTTAAGAGTTAAATTCCTTAAGGCAATTGTCTAACGGTTCAAAAGGATCTTTTGTGAAAGGCTTGCAAAAATACGGACAGGTCCCATTTAGGAAAATGTTTAGTAGGAGCTGGTCTGGACCTAGTAAGTGCCTTAAAGAATCTTGTAACCAAAGGAAATGAAGAAATTGATCTTTCTAGGTATACTCCCAGGGCAGCCGCTTGCACTTTAAGCATGCTAATCGCAAGACCTTTGTCCATGCCATTTGGTAGAAATTCCAAAATCAACACAATGTCTTCTAAGGTTTGGTTTGACGAACACCACCAAAAGTTGTAGACTCTCCAAACTTTAGCATAAATATCTCTAGTTACTTTCTTTCTACTGGCGAGTAAAGTGGATACTAGAGGCTCCGACAATCCTTTGTTCCTTAACTTTTCCTCAGATACCAGGCAGTGAGACTTAATTTGGCTATATCCAGGTGATATACTTGGCCTTGAAGTGGTAAGTTCTGTCTGATAGGAAGCTGCCAGAATGGTTTGACTGTCATTTGTAGAATAGAGGAAAACCAGGCTCTTTTCGGCCAGAACGGAGTGATCAGAATTATTGACACTTTTTCCTTTTGCATTTTCCTCAATACCAGTGGAATTAACTGAAGGGGGGGGGGGGGATCATAGTCCAGATGAAAGTTCCAGGGATATGCTAAGGCATCTATCCCTAGTGAGCCGCTGTCTCGGTGCAAAGAAAAGAGATAGGGGAGCTGAGCGTTTTCTTTTGACGCAAACAAATCCACTTGTGGACGCCCCCACATCCTGGTGATCAATGAAAATATTTCCAGATTCAAGCTCCATTCTGCTTCCTGAATTTTTAGTCTGCTACTTCATTCAGCTTCCCTTTGAGATGCACTGCTGACAGGGAGAGTAAATGCTTCTCTGCCCACTCCAGGATTTCTGATGACAGCAATAGAAGAGCCTTGCTCCTTGTGCCCCCGTTTGTTCAGGTATGTTGTCTGATAGAATCTGCACATGGGACCCCTGGAGGTTTGGAGAGAAGGCAGCCAATGCTAGGACGACTGCTTTTAACTCCCTTAAGTTTGAGGACCTTCCTGCTTCGGATCAGGACCAAATTCGGAAAAGACCATAGTAAGCCCTTTGACAAAACTGACTGACTTCTCCACCACCAAAGGGTCCTCTTAACCCTGGTGGGGAGTTTTACTTTTGTGTTTAAGGTTTCTGGGCTGTGACTCCAAACATTTAACCGGTTCCCGACTGGCTCCTGTACTTATACGTCGGCAGAATGGCACGGCTGTGCAAAGTAACGTACCCGTACGTTACTTTGAATTTGCCGCCGTGTGCGCGCGCCTGCCGCAATCTCCGTGAGGCAGGTTGCGGGTCCCGCGGACTCGATGGCCGCGGGCATACCCGGGGAGGATGAACGGGGAGATGCTGTTGTAAACAGCATCTCCCCGTTCTGCCTAGTGACAAGTGTCAGTAGATCTCTGCTCCCTGTCATCGGAGCAGAGATCAGTGACGTCAAACACCAGCCCATCCCCCTGACAATTAGAAATCACTCCCCTAGGACATACTTAACCCCTTCACTGCCATTTATACAGGAATCAATGCATTTTTATAGCACTGATTGCTGTATAAATGACAATGGTCCCAAAAACGTCCGACATGTCCACCATAACGTCAGTCACAATAAATTTAAAAAAAAAAAAAAAGAAAAAAAAAAAAAATAAAAATGCCATAAAACTATCCCCTATTTTGTAAACGCTATAACTTTTGTGCAAACAAAAACACTTATTGCGATTTTTTTTTTTTAACCAAAAATATGAAGAATATGTATTGGCCTAAACTGAGGAAAAAACATTTTTTTTTATATTTTTGGGGATAATTATAGCAAAATGTAAAAAATGTGGTTTTTTTTCAAAATTGACGCTGTTATTTTGTTTATGGCGCAAAAAATAAAAAAAATTGCAGAGATGATCAAATACCACCAAAAGAAAGCTATTTGTGGGGGAAAAAAAAAAAAACGTCAATTTTGTTTCGGAGCCACGACCGCGCAATTGTCAATTAAAGCGACACAGTGCCGAATCCCAAAAACGCTCTGCTCAGGAAGGGGGTAAATCCTTCCGGGGCTGAAGTGGTTAAAGTGGTTGTAAACCCTTACAGACCACTTTAACCTACAGGTAAGCCTAAATTAAGGCTTACCTGTAGGTGCAAGAAATATCTCCTTAACCTACACGGTTAAGGAGATATTTTCCTAAAAAGGGGCACCGATGTCAACGGCATGCCATTAGTGTTGGCCAACATGACGTCACTGAAGGCTCCCGCACGCTGTGAGTGGCCGGAGCAGCGATACCCGGAAGGCAGATGGACGCTTCATGGAAGAGGGGACAACGGTGACATCGCAGGGTCCTGTATCAGGTAAGTGACACGTAATGGGCTACTATGCGTTGCATAGTAGCCCATTATACTTTACCTTTGCAGGGAAACAAAGAAGAAGAAGTAAACCCATCAGTGTTATCACATGAAAAGATATAAAATATTTGTGAGAAAATCACATACATATAGAGGTCGACCGATATAAATCAGCCGGCGGATATTTGGTGGTTACTTAATCGGCCGATTGTGCTGATAAAAAAAGACTGATAACTTCAGTGCGACTTGCAAATGACTTCTGAGAATAGAAGTCAATACAAGTTGCCTGAAATTTTCTGTGAAGTGACTTCTCCCCTCTCTGGGCAGCCTGCCAAATCTGATAAAGAACCTGAAGTGATACAATGTTTACACTTATGAACTAAACTGTTTAGGAGTTTTCAGTTTAACCATTTAAAGACTAAATATTTTCTGACATTTGTTGCTTACAAGTAAAAATCCTGTATTTTCTGCTAGAAAATCACTTAGAATCCCAAACATTATATATATTTTAGCAGAGACCCTAGGGAATAAAACAGCAGTTGTTGCAATATTTTATGTCACACGGTATTTGCGCAGCGGTCTTTCAAACGCAATTTTTTTTTAAAAATACACTAAAAAAAAAAACTAAGCAGTAAAGTTAGCCCATTTTTTTTCGTCCAAAAGTTTTGATTACCTGTTTTTGTATATTTAATATTTAAGATAGTTTTTTTTAATCTAAATTCTACATACAAGTGAACTGATTGGAGGTTTGTTTTGTTTAATAAATGTTTAAATGTAAAAAATTCTGTATCACTTAAGGTTGCTTTCACACTGGAGCGGACATGCGTTGACGGTTAAAACGCTAGTTTTAGCAGGGCTTTAACGTTTTAGCGGCGCCATTTTGCTGCTAGCGGGGCGCTTATAACACAGCTAGCAGCCGAGGAAGGGGTTAAATGCGCCCCTGAAGCGCCGCTGCCAAAGCGCTTTGCAGGCGCTTCGGCAGCGGTGCACATTCATTTCAATGGGCAGGAGTGCTGGTATACACCGCTCCAAAGATGCTGCTTGCACGACTTTTTTTTTAAACATCCTGCCAGCGCATTGCCTCAGTGTGAAAGCACTCGGGCTTTCACACCGAGACTGCAGGGGAGCCGTTTTACAGGTGCCATTTTTAGCCCAAAAGCGCCTGAAAAACACCCCAGTGTGAAAGGGGTCTAACTGTTAGATTTTATGAGATAAGGGGGGGGGGGGGGGGACAAATCGGCCTAATATATCGGCATGACATATCAGCCACCGAGATTTCTAAATATCAGCATCGGCCAGAGAAAAACCCATATCGGTCGACCTCTACATACATATATGTATACACACATATCCTGTGTGAAAAGTCAAAAATCACTAAACTGAATTTATCATTATTATACATAAGAGTCCATAAAAGTGGAAGCCACAGGTGTTTTAACTTGAATATTGATAGGAGAAACCCTGAAGGTCCATTTAGGAGGAGATCACCACGGTGTACATATCCACTACCAACACAGGGTTAAATACACTTACCACGTGTGGACTCCAATGCCATCAGCCCCAAGTCAAGCAGGCATCAGGAGAATAAGCTCTCCAAAACTATAATCTGTGTGATGGGTCAGACCCAATCAGATCCTGCATCATTCAGGGCAAAAGCTTTTCAATCCAGCAGATCAGCCATCATAGAAACTAAGAATACCACCTAGTGTAAAACTATTCATATGTTTTGTTTTTTAAAGAAATGAAACCCTTAAATCCAATCGAAAAGACATTTCATCAAATACTCAAAAGAATCTGGAGTTGAAAATGTAGTAAGGAACGCAAAAAGAATAAGCTTTGACTGATGCGTTTCGTCTAAGATATCATCTGGGGTGTGCACCGTAGAGGTCTTATAAAAAAAGGTGCACTGAATGGGGAAAAAAAAAGGGTTACTAAACCCATAACAGTAAAATCAGTCTGTATATGCAGCATAGCATGCTTGTTATACTCACTGTGGAACTCAAGGGGTTATTCCAATGCATCCTGTAAAAAGGCTATTTTATCCTGTATGCATAGATCCTTCCCTCCCTGCACTGCATCTTGGGAAGGCCAGCTAACACAGGCAGAGTATCCGACCTGCACATGCTCAATTGTGTCTTATGCTGGAAAGCACATTTATTTACTTGTTGATCAGAGCTAGCCAGGTCATATGATATTGACACCACACATGTGGGCATGTATACAGGCTGCAGTGGAAATCTCTCAGCAGTTTATCATGTAACCTTGGTATACAGATCATCCAAGGCATATAGTTGTAGTATTAAAATGTAAAATGATGATTTGTAAGGTGGGGGCATTGTGGGGTGGGAGGTGAACTACAGTATTTTCATATTACTGGGTTTAGTAACACTTTAAAAATGAATATCGGCCATTATCGGCACCTTTAGAACAAAAAGTTCTCAAGAAAAGTACATCCCTTTAAATTCTTAGCATGTCTTCATACTGATCTGTTGGTGTTAAAAATCTTGCTTGCCACACACACACTTTGAAATGCACTGAAAACACATCAATAACGCATCGGTGTTACTTTTTTTTTTTACGTAGTTTGAGTCACATGACCTATAGAAAACACCATAAGCACAGTAAAATTACAGTAAAACCACATGCGTTTAAGGGCACCTTTTTCTCCATCTGCTAAATGCAGATAAACACAATTTGACCAATAGGTTTCAGCTGCCAAAATTTTGGTGCATCCCTAGTCATGACCTTTCCTGCTGAACCCAAGAGTCACCACTCCAAAAACTGTTTAGCCTAGCATAACTATGCACCAGTGACAAGGCATTCCAAAAAAAAAAAAAAAAAAATTCTAACAAGACTGCTCAAAATGATGCAAAAAGCAAAGGGTCCACTCAGTTTTTATTTTTCATAAGCATTGAAACATTTTAACACCCACTTGACCAACAGCTACTGCATACCCAAATGCTAGTGAATTATAAACCAAACACATTTCCAGAAAAAATAAAATAAAGTTAAATCACTCTGCACACACTTTGATATCCTGAGTTCTCCAGCTTATTCTATATGGCATAGTGACCACAGTCCAGTTATGCAGCAAGCTCACAGACTGACTCATCTGTCTGTGTAAATCAACTCCAACTTGCTGACGATTCATGTTAGTGGTTACAGTTGGTCTCCCACTGCATGATTTATCCTCAATGCTGGTTTCCCCTGCTTTACACTTTCATCCAGCTGCGCATATTGCTCTGGTCAATGAGGTCATCTCTAAACATGCTGTAACCTTCTGTGAAGGTCACACAGATTGCAGCATCCATCAAGAACTCAATGACTGCTGGTTGCTTCTGCTTGGAATCCTTTACCTGCAATGGAAAAAAAAAAAAAAAAAAATTAGATGTTGCAATATTTAATGCCACAAAGAATTTGCACAGCGTTTTTTCAAAAACATAACATGTCACGCTTTTAAATTGCGCACGCTCGTGGAATGACAACAAACTACTCTCCATGGGTGAAGCTCTAAATTTTGGAATTCTTGCTCTAACATTCGCTGCGATACCTCACAGGTGGTGCAAACACCATTTACATAAATGTGTTTGAATGTGTTGCAGTTTGCAAGTGGTTTACCAGGGTTATAGCTGAAGCCATTGGCAATAACCCTGTTGGTATTTTTTTTTCTAGAGTTGGGCTTTTGTATCATCCATTTGCCGATGAGAATACATGCCATACACGCCATGTAGTCTCATCGGAAAACGGATACAAAAGCCCAACTCCAGGAAAAATATTTTTTTTATAATACACTGTATATTACAGGGATTATAAATCTTCCCCAACTACCCAAGAAAAAAATAAAAATAAAAAATAAAAAAAAAATAAAAAGGGGGTTGGTCTGTTCCTTTCACTACACATTACATGGAGACAAAACCAGATGAGCAGATGTTTCTAATCTTTGTCCAAGTTTTTTTTTTTTTAATTAAAGTAGCATAATAATTAAATAATGCATTTTATCAATTTGCATTCATGTACTTTTTCTCCATCTACCAGGTAGTCTGTTCAATCTGTGTAGCAATTGGGGATTTTGGACATAATTTCTACCACCAGTTGGACAAATACAGCCATAAGGCCCCATTCACGTTTGCAAATTGCCATTACAAATGGGGGTTCCTGGCTATTCGATGCAGGAGGCAGCCTCCTTCAAATCAGTGGTTGGTAGGCCGACAGCTCATCGCAGCCACTTGTGTGCAAATGCTGATGGAGTAATTACCTTCAGCTGATAAGCACTTGATGCAGACAGTCTGCATCCAGGGACAGTTACTCAGTTGATTGCTCCATAAGCATGCATGGAGGTGGCTGCGATTATCTGCAGAAACAGTCAGCCTCCTATTGACTTCAGTGAAGCTTCCACCCACATCCAATCACTGGGAATCCCTGCTGGTGTTCTGACATTTAATCAGTAATGGCTTCATTCACAAGTGTGAATAGGGATAAGGGATAAAAAAAAAAAAAAAAAAAAAACCCACCACACAAAAATTGTTGAACCAGTTTTAGAAAGAAAATAACAAATCTTTTGAACACAACGGCTCAGGGAAAACTCCATAATCGAATGTGTTGGTGCACATAGGGCGGGTATCATCCATGTGCATTTGAGCAAAAACACAATTTTCATAAGTCCATCTCCCTATAAAAGCTTTGCCTTTTTTTGTTGGAAAAGCAATATAAAGCCATGGTCTTTATACTTACCAACTAATCATCCTGTTTCCACAGGAGAAAATATCCTATAAACAGAAAAAGAATATTGTTATAAAAAAGGTTTTTTTATGAAAATCTAAATATTAATCTATAAAATATTCTAAAATGTATAATGCCTAATTAAGCAAGCTTGTTGCAGAGGGGTTTATTTACTGAAGCTGGAGGGCAAAAGAAGGCTCACTACTGCATTGAGCCCGATTTTGAACTCTCCAGCTTTAGTAAATAAACCCCAGAGTGTTCTGTGCTGCAATATGCATGACCATTTTATTTTTTGCTAAAAAACGTTTTCAGTTTTTTTCCCAGGCCTTCCCCATCTCTACTCCGGATATGGGGTACCTTCCCAACACTAGGTACATAGGCTTGGTAAGCTATGAAAGGTCTTCAACATTATAGAGCACATCTAGTTAAATGCGACTACTACCAGAGATAAATTCTTGAACAAAGCAAATTATTGCTGTATATATTGGTAGACTAAAGTAAAGTGATTATGTGTGTTGAATCATAAGCTATGAAGTAAACACCACACAGCATTTTTGTACAAGCATTTTTTTTGTTTTTTTCTGCCAGAAAATGCCTCAAAAACCCAAATGGGTTCTTTCTGCTCTAAACTGCGAGCTTAAAGGGGTTGTAAACCCTCTTTTTTAACCACTTGAGCCCCGGACCATTATGCTGCCTAAGGACCAGAGGTCTTTTTCCAATTTGGCACTGCGTCGCTTTAACTGCTAATTGCGCGGTCATGCAATGCTGTACCCAAACGAAATTTGCGTCCTTTTCTTCCCACAAATTGAGCTTTCTTTTGATGGTATTTGATCACCTCTGCGGTTTTTATTTTTTGCGCTATAAACGGAAAAAGACCGAAAATTTTGAAAAAAAAATGATATTTTCTACTTTTTGTTATAAAAAAAAAATCCAATAAACTAAATTTTAGTCATACATTTAGGCCAAAATGTATTCGGCCACATGTCTTTGGTAAAAAAAATGTCAATAAGCGTATATTTATTGGTTTGCGCAAAAGTTATAGCGTCTACAAACTAGGGTACATTTTCTGTAATTTACACAGCTTTTAGTTTATGACTGCCTATGTCATTTCTTGAGGTGCTAAAATGGCAGGGCAGTACAAAACCCCCCCAAATGACCCCATTTTGGAAAGTAGACACCCCAAGGAAATTGCTGAGAGGCATGTTGAACCCATTGAATATTTATTTTTTTTTGTCCCAAGTGATTGAAAAATGACAAAAAAAAAAAAAAAAAAAAAATATTTACAAAAAGTTGTCACTAAATGATATATTGCTCACACAGGCCATGGGCCTATGTGGAATTGCACCCCAAAATACATTCAGCTGCTTCTCCTGAGTATGGGGATACCACATGTGTGGGACTTTTTGGGAGCCTAGCCGCGTACGGGGCCCCGAAAACCAATCACTGCCTTCAGGATTTCTAAGAGTGTAAATTTATGATTTCTCTTCTCTGCCTATCACAGTTTCGGAGGCCATGGAATGCCCAGGTGGCACAAACCCCCCCCAAATGACCCCATTTTGGAAAGTAGACACCCCAAGCTATTTGCTGAGAGGCATGGTGAGTATTTTGCAGCTCTCATTTGTTTTTGAAAATGAAGAAAGACAAGAAAAAACATTTTTTTTTTTCTTTTTTCAATTTTCAAAACTTTGTGACAAAAAGTGAGGTCTGCAAAATACTCACTATACCTCTCAGCAAATAGCTTGGGGTGTCTACTTTCCAAAATGGGGTCATTTGGGGGGGTTTTGTGCCACCTGGGCATTCCATGGCCTCCGAAACTGTGATGGGCAGTGAAGAGTGAAATCAAAAATTCACGCCCTTAGAAAGCCTGAAGGCGGTGCTTGGTTTTCGGGGTCCCGTACGCGGCTAGGCTCCCAAAAAGTCTCACACATGTGGTATCCCCGTACTCAGGAGAAGCAGCAGAATGTATTTTGGGGTGTAATTTCACATAATCCCATGGCATGTTTGAGCAATATATCATTTAGTGACAATTTTGTGCAAAAAAAAAAAAAAAAAATTTGTCTTTCCCGCAACTTGTGTCGCAATATAAAATATTCCATGGACTCATGACTCTCAGCAAATAGCTTGGGGTGTCTACTTTCCAAAATGGGGTCATTTAGGGGGGTTTTGAACTGTCCTGGCATTTTATGCACAACATTTAGAAGCTTATGTCACACATCACCCACTCTTCTAACCACTTGAAGACAAAGCCCTTTCTGACACTTATTGTTTACATGAAAAAGTTATTTTTTTTTGCAAAAAAATTACTTTGAACCCCCAAACATTATATATTTTTTTTAAAGCAAATGCCCTACAGATTAAAATGGTGGGTGTTTCATTTTTTTTTTCACACAGTAATTGCGCAGCGATTTTTCAAACGCATTTTTTGGGGAAAAAAAAAAAAAAAAAAAAAACACACACTTTAAATTTTAATGCACTAAAACACACTATATTGCCCAAATGTTTGATGAAATAAAAAAAGATGATCTTAGGCGGAGTACATGGATACCAAACATGACATGCTTTAAAATTGCGCACAAACGTGCAGTGGCAACAAAAATGACCAGTTACACTTACCGGTAACAGTGTTTCTGGGAAGTCTTCCAGGACGGCACCCTGAGAGATGACTGGTCCTCCTGACAGGAAACACAATCAAGAAAGAGGTTAAAAACCCCGCCCCTCCCTGCACTCCTCAGTTGTGCAAAAGTATTGACCCACACCAGTGCATGAAAGTGAAACAAAAACACCTCCAATGTACCACTATATAAAAATACAAACCGGGTGGGAAGTAGGCCTGCCGTCCTGGAAGACTTCCCAGAAACACTGTTACCGGTAAGTGTAACTGGTCATTTTCTCAAGTCGTCTTCCAGGACGGCACCCTGAGAGAGGAGCAAGTAGCTCAGGCCTACCTTAGGGCGGGACCACCGCTTGCAGGACCTTTCTGCCGAAGGCCAGATCCTGGGGTGACAGCAGTTCCACTCTGTAATGTCTCAGGAACGTGTTCTGGCTTGACCACGTTGCTGCCTTACAGATTTGATCTACCGATGCTCCGGCTCTTTCTGCCCAAGAGGTTGCCAGAGACCTTGTAGAGTGAGCTTTAAGATTAGTTGGAGCCGTCTGACCTGAATGCTCATAAGCTATGGCAATAGCCTGTCTAATCCATCTAGCTATGGTCGTTCTAGAGGCCTGTTCGCCTCTTCGAACTCCACAAAAACTAACCAACAGATGTTGAGATTTCCTAAACTCTTTAACCTTATCTAGGTAAAGCAACAGACATCTCCTGACATCCAACGTATGGAAGGCCCTTTCCTTCTCGTTCTGTGGATTGAGACAGAAGGAGGGTAAAATAATCTCCTGTGACCTATGGAAGCGTGAAGCCACCTTGGGAAGGTACAAAGGGTCCTGCCTGAGAATAATTCTGTCTTCTAACAGGCGGAAAAAAGGCTCCTTCATAGAAAGAGCATGTAAATCGCCCACCCTTCTGGCTGTAGTAACAGCCAGAAGGAAGGCGGTTTTAAAAGAAATCAATCTGACTGAAGATTGAGCCAACGGCTCAAAAGGTGCCCTGGTCAGGGCTTCCAAGACTAAAGATAAATCCCACGGTGGAAATTCCTTCATTTGCACCGGGGAAAGTCTCTCTCTAGCCGACAAGAATCTCTTAATTAAAGGATCTAGGGCTAATCTAACATCCAGAAAACTAGACAGGGCCGCCACCTGAACCTTCAGAGTTTTGGTGGCTAAACCTCGGTCTACTCCCTCTTGTAGGAAGTCTAAAATAACTGGTATTTCCTTCTGGGGAACTTTTCTCGCTTCACACCAACGGGAAAAAACCCCCCAGACCCTAGCATAAATGCGTCTAGTTACCGGCTTTCTACTCAGTAACAGGGTGTCAATCACCTTCTCTGAACACCCCTTGTTGCGCAGGCACTCCCTTTCAACAGCCAGGCTGTCAACCTGAAGAAACCGGGGTTCGGATGGTAAAGAGGCCCTTGAAGCAGAAGATCCTGACGTTCTGGAAGCTGAACCGGAGGCACCACCACCCAGTTCCACAACGTGGGAAACCAGGACCTTTTGGGCCACCAGGGGGCAATCAGGATCAAATTGCCCCTGGCCCGACTCAGTCTTTGAAGGATTCTTGGAATCAGAGGTAAGGGAGGAAACGCATAAGCCAGACTGAAATCCCATTCCTGAGCCAATGCATCCACCCCCTCGGACCCTCGTTCCCTGCAGAGGGAAAAGTATTTCTTGACTCTCCTGTTTTCCCTGCAGGCAAAGAGATCTATCTCCGGTGTACCCAGCTGTTGACAGACCATGGTGAAAATTTCGGGGTTTAGCTCCCATTCCCCCTGCTGTACTGTCTGACGACTGAGGAAGTCTGCCTTTATGTTGAAAACTCCCCTTATGTGTACCGCAGAAATGGACGGAATTCTCTGCTCCGCCCATTCTAGAATCTCCTGTGTCAGACTCATTAGGGGAAGCGACCGTGTGCCCCCCTGACGGTTCAGAAAGGCCACTGTCGTGGAATTGTCGGAGAGGATCTGAACTTCCTTCCCCTTGATCCTGTCCTCGAAGGCTATTAGAGCCTCCCTGACAGCTAACAATTCCCGGAAATTGGAAGACGCAATTCTCTGTCGTGTGTCCCACACACCCTGAGCTTGCAGTTCTTCTAGATGGGCCCCCCATCCCCTCGTTATTCTGACCGGCTGAAGCTGGAACCAAAGATGGCCTGTCCCCAACCTTTGGGGGTTGAGCCACCAGAGTAAGGAATTTCTTATTCTTAGAGGGATGGTCACCAGAGTATCTAGGGATTCCTTCTTTCCATCCCATGAGGATAGAAGGAAGTTTTGCAGGGGTCTTGAATGGAACTGGGCCCAAGGTACTGCTGGGATACAAGAGGTCATAAGACCTAGAATCCTCATGATCACTCTTCTGGATACTACCTTCTGGTGCCGGATTGAAGACACTGAAGCAATCAGTGCTTCTATCTTCTCCTGCGGAAGGATCAGTTTCTGCCTTACCGAGTCCACCCACAGACCCAGGTAGAGTTTGGTCTGGGAAGGAATCAAAGAGGATTTCTCCTGACTTATCAACCACCCCAGGGACTCCAAGGTGGATATTACCCTGTCCAGATCCTGGAGAAGGGATTCTCTGGAAAGGTTGTAGACCAACAGATCGTCTAAATATGGTATCAGGGAAATCCCCTGAAGGTGCAGGTAGGAGATGACCTCTGCAAGGATCTTTGTAAACACCCTTGGACTGGCGCCCAGTCCGAATGGTAGGGCCTGGAACTGCCAGTGCTGCGTACCCAGATCCGTGCGGATAGCAAAGCGAAGGAATGCCTGGTGCTGCGGTAGAATGGGAATATGCAGATATGCATCCTTCAGGTCTATGGTAGCCATGAAGACCTCTTTTAACAGAAGTTTTCTGACCGTATAGACCGATTCCATGCGAAATCTTTTGTATCGCAGGAAGGTATTTAATTTCTTTAGATTCAGGATTAACCTGAATTTCCCGGACGGTTTTGGAACAACAAAGACGTGGGAATAAAAACCCCTTCCTTGCTGATCGGCCGGAACTGGGAAAATGACTCTCTGACTCGCCAACTGCTCGATATTTTCCATGAGTCCTATGGCCTTTGGCCTTTCTCTGGGTAAAAAAGTCAGTAGAAAAGTCTGAGGAGGCCTGGAAGCAAACTCTAGCCCGTAGCCCTCTCTTATCCACTGAAGGACCAGAGGGCTCTGGGCTACCCGCTCCCACTGTGGGATAAATTGTGCCAGCCTCCCTCCCACCTTGGTGCTGGCGTCACTTAGGATCCTTGTCTGCGACCTTAGGGCCGGAGAAAAGGAGAGCTCCCTTCTGTTTGGCCTTACCAACACCCCACTTCTTTCCTTCCTTACGGTCTTTAAACCGGTTGTTGACCTGGGGGCCTCGAAAAATTTTTTTGGCCTTTTTTAGGTTTAACCGGAAACTTCTTTCCCTTCTCCGTAGATCTGGAGAGGGTCTGGTCCAACCCTGTACCAAACAGGAGAGATCCTTCAAAAGGAAGACCGCATAACCTGGTCTTAGAGGTATGATCCCCATCCCAGGTCTTAACCCATATGGCTCTTCTGGCAGAATTGAGAAGCGCTGCTGTCTTAGCTGAAGTCCGCACCGACTCCACTGCCGCATCCGCAAGAAAGGCTACTGCCTTACCAATTACTTCCAAGGAATCCAAAAGATCTTTGGACCTGGAAGAACTCACCACATGATCAGTCAGCTTATTCAGCCACATGTTAGTATTCCTGGCTATACAAGCTGAAGCTAAAGCCGGACTTAAAGTAGCCACATTGGCCTCCCAGGCCCTGCGTAAAAGGGTCTCTGACCTACGGTCCATTTGGTCCCGGATGTTACCTGCGTCTTCAAAAGACAGGTCAGATTGTTTAGACACCTGGGCCAAAGATGCATCTAGTTTGGGAAGTTTAAAAAACTTCTCCTGCTCCTCTTCCTTAAACGGACACCTGCGTTTCCAGGTTTTAAACTTCTGAAGTTTATTTTCTGGCTCCTTCCATTCTCTTAAAACAATGTCTTTCAGAGACTGGTGGATAGGTAACACTTTAGACTGAGCCTTAGACAACCCATCTTGTACAGAAGTCTGAGCCTCCGGCTCCTGGATCTCCTCAGAAGCATAAATAGCCCCTAGGAGGCCCTCCATATCATCTGTTGAGAAGATATGTCTGCCTGGCCTGGAGTGTTCCCCTTCCTCCTGGCTATCTTCTGCGTCTTCCCCTTCTTCAAGGAGACTACGGCAGGGGTCTTCCACCTCCTCCGAATCCTGAGAAGATGGCGGTTTCTGCGGAATGGTGCCTACCTGTCTCACACTAGAAAAGGCACTATCCTGGGAGGATGAGCCTTCTCTGCTATCCTGCCTAGTATTGAGGCTAGCCTGAAAGGCTTTAAGTGTGGACAGCATTTCAGATTGTACTGAGAAAAAATCCCTCATAACTTCTGAAGTCTCCTTCCCTGACAATTTGTGGATGCATTTATAACAGAACGGCTTGGTGTGCTCTGCAGCTAGTTTGTCATTGCAGTACCCACACCTCTTAGTTCGGGAAGGATTTTTGGGTCTCGGTCTACTGGCAACACTCTGGGTTTCTGTGTCTGCAAAAACAAGAAGCCCGTTTAGCTAGTAACCATAAAACAGAGATCCCTTATGAGGTTAAAGGCTAGAGGGCCACCCTTTCCCTTATCTCCTCCAGCCTGGTAGACTCACCCCCGGTGGGCTCCACAATAGCTGCAGACTCCTCCTGCTCCATTGCAGTCAGTGAGTAATGGACGCCTGCTCCTTGCCTGTTGTGCTGCTGCCTCTGCCGCCCGGAACTACCCCCCTTTATATACAAAGGGTCCTGCCCAGCTGGTACCTGTAGTCCCTGTGCTGCTTCAGGCTCCTCATGGCGCTCCGAACGCCGCCGCCATCTTGCCGAGGTCTCGGGCAATCGTGCTCTAGTGTCTGGGCCGCCGTGACGTCATTTCCTCTGGAAAGATCCACCGCAAAATGGCACCGGACACACACACACAGCCGCCGGCGCTGAGGCGGCCAGGATACTCAGCAAACGCCTGCATCTTGCAGCAAACGGCAGAACTGGCAAATCCTCTCCAAAAACCGACAGGTAAGGAGAGGGAGGAGCAGGAAAATGGTCCCTGGAGTTCTGGAGACTCACAGTGCCCAGGGTCCTCCAGTTCTCATGGGGAGCTCTTCATTGCCCCCCTGAGAAAAATAGGGGAAACGAACCCCCCGGGAAGGGTAAGCCCTACCAGACCCAAAGGTTTTCCAAAAACCTGCAGTCTGGTTCCCAGGGGGAGACTTCCAGCCCACGGCCTTAGGTCTATAAGAAAAAAATCAAACTGTTTCGCTGTGGGGAAACACAATCAAAAACTGAGGAGTGCAGGGAGGGGCGGGGTTTTTAACCTCTTTCTTGATTGTGTTTCCTGTCAGGAGGACCAGTCATCTCTCAGGGTGCCGTCCTGGAAGACGACTTGAGAAATAAATACATGTTTAAAAGCCTTTAAAAGCCTTTACAGGTTACCACTTTAGATTTACAGAGGTCTACTGGAAAAATTACTGCACTCGATCTGGCCCTCGCGGTGATACCTCACATGCATGGTGCAATTGCTGTTTACGTTTGACGACAGACCGCCGCTTGCGTTCGCCTTAGCGCGAGAGCAGGGGGCGACAGGGGTGCTTTTTTTTTTTTTTTCTTAATTATTTTTTTGCTTTTTTAATCTTACTTTTAAACTGTTCCTTTCATATTTTTTTTTTTTAATCATTTTTATTGTTATCTCGGGGAATGTAAATATCCCCTATGATAGCAATAGGTAGTGACAGGTACTCTTTTTTGAAAAAATTGGGGTCTATTAGACCCTAGATCTCTCCTCTGCCCTCAAAGCATCTGACCACACCAAGATCGGTGTGATAAAATGCTTCCCCAATGGCGCCATTTACATCCGGCGAAATCTAAGCCATGAAATGCTCGTAGCTTCCGGTTTCTTAGGCCATAGAGATGTTTGGCGCCACTCTGGTCTCTGATCAGCTCTATGGTCAGCAGGCTGAATCACCGGCTGCATTCTCAGGTTCCCTGTTGAGACAGGAGAGCCAGAGAAAAACACGGAAGACGGTGGGGGGGGGGGGGCATTCCCTCCCACGGCTTGTAAAAGCAGTCTAGAGGCTAATTAGCCGCTAGGATTGCTTTTACATGAAAGCCGACCGCTGGCTGAAAAGAATGATACCAAGATGATACCTAAACCTGCAGGCATCATTCTGGTATAACCACTCAAAGTCGTGCATGGCGTACCTGAAGACAAAAAAATGGTTAACAATGGTTAACAATAAAGCACAGTAAACAGTAAAGTATAAATAATTACATACCTGAAAAACAAACATGATAAAACATAATAACAATAAAACATTGCAGAAGAGAATACAGTAAAAAAAAAAGAGCAGAACAATAGAGAGAATAGAGAGAGAGAGAGAACAATAAAAACGACAACTATTTTTTTTTATATTATATATATTTTTTTTTTTACACTTTTTTTGTAACTAACTTTTCTAACTGTAACCGGTTCCAGGTTCGGGTCTCTCAAAATGCGATGGCATCTTGGGAGACCCTGTGAAAGTGTGCCTAGTCTGTGGAATGCTGTACCCTACGCTAATACTCAACTAGTGCATGGTAGCGTTCAAAACATTCACCAATGCAAAGACCAGGATTGTCAGGACAGGAGGGACAATAATAGCGGGTGTCACGCCTATATCCGCGCTTGCTGCAGACACAACATCTTTTTTGGGGGGGTTCGCTGGGTAGGGGTACTCGGGAGGACATAAAAACGCCTCTCATGCAGCCGACTGCATTTGGTTGGGGATGTGAATGGGGGAAGTACGGGCGCTGCAGAAGCGGTGGGTTCCCAATTAGGATTGGCGAATGCAGCAGGAACGGCATTATGGGCACGACGGGCCTGTGTTTGTCTTCTTGGTGGCAGCGGGACACTACTTGTGCTTGCCACCTCACCAGCTTGAACTGCACTTATGGGACTCGCCACGTCACCAAGTGTTACTGCAGTGCTGGTTTGATTACGACCGGGGTGTACTACGCCGCTGACGCTTGCCAGTTCCCCAAAACGCTACCAAAAAAACTGTTAGCGATCGCAGGGATCAGGCCTGACTCTGCGAACGCTGCAGTTATGCGTTTAGAGTTTTGTAAGTGACAGTGATCGATCGATACTGCACTTGGGTGGGCTGGGCGGAGGGGCAAAACGCAGGTGCTAGCAGGTATCTGGGCTGATCCCGCTAACACTGCGTTTTTGGGAACCCTAAACTGCTGGGGACGCTAGTATAGATCTGATCGGATCAGATATTGATCCGTTCAGATACTATACCACTAAGGGAGGTGTACGCTGCGTGCGTGGGTGTTAGCGGTACTGGCGCTAACCTGACGCTGCCTGGGGCTGGTGCTTGCCAGTTCACCAAAACGCTACCAAAAAAAACTGTTAGCGATCGCAGGGATCAGGCCTGACTCTGCGAACGCTGCAGTTATGCGGTTAGTGTTTTGTTAGTGTCAGTGATCGATCGATACTGCACTTGGGTGGGCTGGGCGGAGGCGCAAAACGCAGGTGCTAGCAGGTATCTGGGCTGATCCCGCTAACACTGCGTTTTTGGGAACCCTAAACTGCTGGGGACGCTAGTATAGATCTGATATTGATGCGTTCAGATACTATACCACTAAGGGAGGTGTATGCTGCGTGCGTGGGTGTTAGCGGTACTGGCGCTAATCTGACGCTGCCTGGGGTGATGCATATCACCGCCGAGCGATCAGGGGGCTAAACCTTTATTCGGTAATAAACGGCGGGTGCCCTGACACTATAAAAAAATAAACAAACTAACCAGTGTCAACCGTAACGGTTATACGGTGATCAGTGGTGAAAGGGTTAACTAGGGGGCAATCAAGGGGTTAAAACATTTATTAGATAGTATATGGGGGTCCCTGTCGCTATAAAACGCTGACGGCGAACCCAAATATTTACCTCACTAACTAGCGTCACCAGCGACACTAATACAGCGATCAGAAAAATGATCGCTTAGTGACACTGGTGACAGGGGGTGATCAAGGGGTTAAAACTTTATTGGGGGGGGTTAGGGGGGTACCCTAGACCTAAAGGGGGGTAATACTCACTGCCCTAACACTAACTGTCACAAACTGACACTATGCAGTAATCAGAAAAAAAAAAAAAAAAACTGCTGGTGTCAGTTTGTGACAGGGGGGGGGGGGGGGATCGGGGGGCAGTACGTGATTTTGCCTGTCCGTGCCGCCTTGCCGACGTACATCGGCGTGAGGCGGTCGTCAAGTGGTTAAAAACACACACCATACTTTCCCTCCACTGCGCAGTTCATTTTGCAGTGTGGCCTCAAAACTCATCTTCTGGGGTCCCCCACCGGTGCTCACGGCTCTTCCTCGCATCAGTAAACCCCCTGGGAGAAGCACTCTTCCTGGGGGTTACCTTGCAGGCATGCTCCCGAGTCCAGCATTTGCGTGCATAGACACAGAATGCCTGACTCTGCCCCGTCCCCCACATCATTGGATTTGATTGACAGCAGCAGGAGCCAATGGCTGATATCAATCTATCCATTCAAGAGCCATGAACCCCAGACAGAGGTACAGCCAAGGGAACAAACATGCTCAGGTGAGTAAAATGGGGGGTGGGGCGCCACTGACCAATGAAACACTGTACCCAAATAAAACTTATGTCCCCTTTAACTTTTGCCCAAACCGATCAATATGCGCGTATTGGGATTTTTTTTTACCAAAAATATGTACAATACATATTGGCCTAAAATGAAGAAGAAAATTTGTTTTACTGAATAGGTTTTATAGCAGAAAGTAATATTGTTTTTTTCAAAATTGTTGGTCTTTTTTGTTTAGTCGAATAGAAGAGAGCCATCTCCAAATATAGACGTTTATGTAGATGTGATCTGGCACACAGATACCACGCTGTAGCAGTCAAACTGCTATAAGGCAGATGGGAAATGGTTAGTTTGCTTTGTACAAGCTGACCACCCCACCTCCACAGCCCAGCAGGGGGGGGGGGTCCTCCATCCTCAATGCTTGTGTGGATGGAGGATTTGGTTTGTTTTTTCCTTCAGTGCTTTGGCTGGGAAAAAGTTGTAACCTGCATTCCCGCTTACAATTTTTGCACATATTTGTGCATTTCCGCAAAACAAGTGTGTCAAAGGAGCTAAAGTACCTTTTATGAGTGGGCAGTATCACACGTTTTGTCAACGTGCGTTTTGGCACACGTCTAACCAAGTTTGAAATGCCAAAAACAATTATTAGCACCGCAAGTGTGATGTGCATTTGCAGCAAGTTTTACCTGCGTTTCCCAAAAAGCTTGTTGCCTGTGAGTTTTGTAGCGCATTCAGGAAATGCAGTGTGAATGAGGCCTTAAAATGCCCATACTAGAAATGTGCTTTAAAGCGGGGTTCCAGTCAAATTTTTAACTTTATCTTACCCCCTTCAGTTAATTGCATAGATGTTCAAATGCCGCACAATTTTTTTTTTTTAAATCGCTGTAATTACCTTTATATTGTACTTTATTGTGGCACTTCCTGTCTCTTCTCCCATGGGAGTAGGCGTGTTTGCCTTTCCCCGGCGCCGCACTGTCTCCTGGGAGCTTAGTGTCAGGCTTCCCAAGATTCAGTGCGGAAACAATGATCATGCGTGTGAACAAGCTGTAAATGAACAGCATTCACCGCATCCAGGAAATCAATGCTTGTGGGCTTTCACATGCCCACAAGCAAGATGGAAACAGTCAGCATCACATTTTTTAAGTTATTCTTCAGTACGAAAACAGACAGAGGCGGAAATATTACACCCAAACTGAGTAATATTTTGGGGTTAGCAAAGCGTCTCAATGACCTAAAAATAAAAAAAAAGGATTGGTCGCCGGACTCCCGCTTTAATGCATCTCATTCACATGTTTATCTGAATAAATAAAAGCTAGATTTTCCCCTTCAGAGGGGCACAGTTCCAAGCTTTTCTATTGAATGGATCGTCAACCTTGACACTACGCAGTAAACGCAATACAGACTGTACAATTAAGGTCCATGCACACTGGCTTAAAAAAAAAAAAAAAAAAAAAAAAAACTGCTTCTACAGGAGTTTTATCTGTAGAAGCAGCTGTTATCCTATGTGTCCATGCACATTAGGATGATTAGAGGCATATTTTAATGTCAGTGTTTAGAGGCAGAAAAAAAAAAAAAAAACCTTTGGATCTAAATGGTTTATGGCCAACATGTCACATATGGCAGGGCTCGACAAACCCCGGGCGCCAGGTCGCATTTGCGACTAGAATTAGCGACCTGGGGCAGCACAGCTGGAGTATCCTGTGTCCGTTCGACACCCCCCCCTCCCGGCGCGATCGCGTTGGGCCGCGCCGGTAATTGAGGCCCCGGCTTTGCGGCCTACTGCAGTCCTATGGTTCCTTCTGCAATCGGGCGCCCTCTGGTGGTGGCCGTTGGTATGACAAGACATCCATCAATGCTAATGGAGCTTCCCCTGCCTGTTTTCACTGCCTGCTCATCTCCTTCCCTTTACTTAGAACCCCCAAACATTATATATATTTTTTATTCTAACACCCTAGAGAATAAAATGGCGGTCATTAAAATACTTTCTGTCACACCGTATTTGCGCAGCGGACTTACAAGCGCACTTTTGTTGGGAAAAAAATACTTTTTTTAATTAAAAAAATAAGAAAACAGTAAAGTTAGCCCAATTTTTTTTATATTGTGAAAGATAATGTTACGCGGAGTAAATTGATTCCCAACATGTCACGCTTCAAAATTTCGTCCGCTCGTGGAATGGCGACAAACTTTTACCCTTCAAAATCTCCATAGGCGACGTTTAAAAAATTCTACAGGTTGCTTGTTTTAAGTTACAGAGGAGGTCTAGGACTTGAATTATTGCTCTCGCTTTAACGATCGTGGCGATACCTCACGTGTGGTTTGAACACAGTTTTCATGTGCGGGTGCTACTCACATATGCGTTCGCTTCTGCAAGCGAGCTCGGCGGGATGGGGCGCATTTTAAAAAATTATTATTTTTTCTTATATATTTTACTTTTTATTTTTACACTTTTTTAAAAAAAATAAAAATGGTGTCACTTTTATTTCTATTACAAGGGATGGGGCATATTTAAAAAAAATTTTTTTTTTCTTATTTATTTTAACTTTTATTTTTTCACTGTTCTTTAAAAAAAAAAAAAAAAGTCACTTTTATTCCTATTACAAGGAATGTAAACATCCCTTGTAATAGAAAAAAAGCATGACAGGACCTCTTAAATATGAGATCTGGGGTCAAAAAGACCTCAGATCTCATATTTACACTAAAATGCATTAAAAAAAAAAAAAAAATTGTCATTTGAAAAAAAAATAATAAAATGTCCCTTCAAGAGCTTTGACGTCGCTTCCGCCCTGCAATGACTTGGAGACGGGCGGGGGGAAGGGGCCCCATCTTCCCCTCACTCGTCTCCATGTCAGGCCAGGGACAGATCCGGATCGCCTCCGCCGTTACCGACGGCCACGGTAAGCGGTGAAGGGCACCGGAGAGCGGCGGTAGGGGGGGCCCTCTCCTGCCGCCGATAAAAGTGATCTTGCTGCGAATCTGCTGCAGAGACCACTTTTATCTGAAAGAGAACCGCCGGCTCTTGAAGAAGATACCGGGGTTATGGTAGCTAGCTGCTACCATAACAACGGTATTTCTCTTCAAAGACAGGACGTATATAGTCGTCCTGCGGGAAGGAAGTGGTTCATTAAAATGAATTTATTATTTGTCATCTCCCTGCTTGGCCCCTTTCACACGGGCTGTCTGATCAGGTTCGCCTGTCAGTTTTTCAGGCGGACCTGATTGGACCCTTAGCGGGGATATGGTGGTCTTGTGTCCCTGCATGGCAGGAAATAAAAGCAGTCACATTCGTTCTAGTCGTCTGTGTAAATTTAAGATTGGTTAATTCTTATATTGAAAATAAAGCGGTCGGTCGTTTTTAAAAAAAAAAAAAAAAAAAAAAAAAAAAACCTGGCTCCTAACTTTTTTAGCTGGCTCCTAGATTCCAAGCAAATTTGTCAAGCCCTGACATATGGTTTCTGTAACTGGACTTCATTTGACCATCCACTAATAGGACTTTGTGTCAAGTCAAGAATGACTAGGGAACACAATCCTTTATAAACAGATGATGCTTTCATTATAATCCATTTAGGCAAGATGTTACAGGGTACCTTGTCAGCTCAGAGAGAAGATTACGTTATCATTTCCTGGTCAATGTGGACTTGCATCCAGCAATACCAAGTCAGACTACATCTTACTCATCACTGCCGAGACATTTTAACCCTTTAAGACACTGATAAAATGCATAAATGAGAGCTGCTTCACCTGCCAAAGGATTTGTATTTCTCTCAATGCAGTCCTTTGATGTACACAGCTGTGCCACACAATAGTGCTGCCTGGCAAGGAAGGGGAACTATTCATTCCTTTCTACAAATTCACCATCACATACAGGTCTGCTCCCCGCCCTAAGTGGACAGTGAGTAAAAGCAGCACATACAAGCTCATCCTTCACTAACTCCCCCTATCAGTATTCTTGCACTGCAGCACACTTGACTGGCTCCTTGTGCTGCTTCTGCTGTACAGTAGATTACAAGATGCCAAGAATAAAAAAAAAAAAAAAAAAAAAAGTAAAAATTTTGCACATTAACAGTTCTTGTACATGGTCGGTGCATTAGCTTTAAAATGGTTCTAAAGCATAGTTTTTATAAAAAATAAAACATTTCTATATTTACCTGCTGTGCTGCTATTGGTCTGTCCATATCAATGGGCAAACAGTTACTGGAGAGCAGGAAGATCAATGAACTATGAGTGCTCAGTGACCTTGTATTTATTCGAGAACTACAAGCTTTTGGCCAGTGATCGATGTTAGTTCATTCACAGATCGCTATGAATGAATGACACTGCCATGTGGGTGAAGCCCCACACAGATGCACCCTTTTTAACCACTTCAATACCAGACACTTTCAACCCCTTCCTGCCCAGGTCAATTTTTAGCTTTCAGCGCTGTAACACTTTGAATAAAATTGTGCGGTCATGCTACACTGTACCCATATGAAAATGGTTATCATTTTCATAGACAGAGCTTTCTTTTGGTGGTATTTAATCACCACTGGGTTTTTTTTTCTAGATACAAAAGAACAAAATAGTTACCGAATAGAATGCTAGATTGCCTGTGACATCGAAGACGGCCTGAATTCTCCTGGGAATTATCAAATACAAGTCTTGAATGGTGGATAATGGAATTGGATACCACAGGTGGAAAATGAGCCCAAACCTTGTTCTCCAAAATTGACCATAATGGCTCAATGTTGAGGTCAGGCGACTGCAGTACGCAGGGAAGGTGCGAGACTTTGTCTGCATGCTCGTCAAGTCATGGTTCAACAACACCAGCTGTGAAAATCGGAGCATTTTCAACTTGGTCTCCGGGAAACAATGTCGGCATCAAGGGGAGCGCACATGGTTGGCTAAAATTTGAACATAGTCGCTGGCAGTGGCTCTACCTTTCAGGGTGATGGGGCCTGCAGAATACCAAGATATGGCTGCCCAAACCACGATTGCACTGCCACAACGCTATACTGTTGGTACAAGACAGTCCTTGTCCTAAGCTTGGAACAATGTCTGCCACACAAACATGTCCGGTGGTTGGGAACAGTGTGAAGCTTAATTCATCAGACCATTTTACAGTCTTCCATTGATAGATAGTCCACAATTTATAGGTACTACACCACTCTTCTTCTGAGCATTAATATCAGTCACTAGTGGTTTGGCAATTGCAGCTCACCTGAGAAGGTTTTGCCTTGGAGCTCCCGCCGCAGTTTGTGGGCACAGGCTTTGGAAGACAGATTGAGCTCTGCAGTCACTTTTGCAGCAGTTTTCTTATTCTGGGTCACAATCCAGTGCAAGGTCTTGTTTGTCTCTTTCAGTCAGCTGACCACGTCGACCGCACTTATGCTTATCAGGCAAGGTTTCCCTGGAAACTGTATATTCCATCATAACCTTTGATACTGTACCTGGCGACACCACAAATAAATTGGCAACTTCAGAGACAGAGGCACCAGCTAAACAGGCACCAATAATTTGCCCTCTTTGGAACTCCGTAAGCTCTGACATGACTCTGTATTGCTAGCAGTGCACACAGTGAATGATGCAAGTGAGGCTTCCCACAATGTTATGATGAGTGAAAGAATGTTACATCCAACCCCTGCAAGTGGGGGGAAAAAAAAAAAAAAAGAAGACTGTTAATATTAAATTTTTAATTTATGCAAATAAGTATTTTTTCTTTACTAATGTGCACTGATCAGTGTAAATATTGTACTCACTGGGCCGACAGATCGGCTCTCCTTTCCGCACATGCTGTCTGTGTGAGGAAAGGAGAGCTGATAACCAGAAAGTCTGTTGGCTCATACATCTGTATGAGCCATGTTTGGACTCAGCTGATCACATGGTGAAGGGCTGCTGTGATTGGCCCTTTATCCCAATCAGTGATCCACTGAGGGCAAGGCACACAAAGGTCACAGACACCTTATGCGCACACCAGGGGGCTTAAGGAAAGTGTGTTGTCAGGAGTATGTCCAGGGACACCCTGCTAGAACTGGAGAGCCATGCTGTATCCATATATTGGCTATAGTGCAATAGGGAAGTGGTTAAATTGTGACCGGTGGATCAGACTGGTGCAGACAGGTGCTCTTTGGTAACATGTTATACCCCAGATATGGGTGTAACTTGTAACCAAAAAGGTGAAATTAAAGTATAACAAAAGGGAATTTTTTATTTATTTTTTGATAGAGTGGCGAGGGATTAGAGCCACTGTCAGTTTTCATTGCTGTCTGTGCCCCCGTTAAGGTGATTCACCCTCTATATGTGTCCTGTTTACCATTCTCATTAAAAGCAAAAGAAAATGCTAAACTCTGGGTTGTCCCCAGAAAAGTAAGAAGGGAAATCTTCCAATGGGAACACTACGGGTGACCTGGGGGTCCCCAAGGAATTAAAGCCGTAGTAAACTGCAGTTGGAGGGAAAAAAAAAAACCCTGCAAGGCAATGTCATAATGTGATAGTATCGCAAACTACCTCAAAATGAAGCCCTCCAGCGCTGCGCTGTCACCGTTGAGGGCTTCATCTTCCCACGGCCTCTCCTGCCAGCTACATGAGTGGCCGGGGGCGAGATGACGCAACTCCTGTGCATGCGCATGGGGGCTGGGAGAAGGCTAACAGACACAAAAGCTGGCAGGCAGGAAGGGGAGAAAGCAGAGCTGCAGATAATGGAGGCACAAAAACCGACCATGGTGTCAGGGCTCAGCAGCCATGATATATTGGTGGTCAGTTTAGAGGGGAGAGGGCAGAACCGGGCAGGATCAGCCAGGTATTTTAGGCTATACAAAGGGCCAAATTACACAGCACAAGCACTGTGCTATATATCACATGTTTTTTTTTTTTTTAGGGTTACAAACACTAACTTAATTTGCAGGGATTTCCTATTTGGTTATGGGACAGGAAGTGAAATCTCCGCAAGGGACACATATGGCGCAAAAAAAAAAAAAAAAAAAAAAAAAAAAAAAACAACAGGGGCTATAACCCTCCCTTACGCTATCCAAAATGTAAAAAAAAAAAGTTTTACCTATAGTTCTTCATTAAGCAAACCCCCCACTCAAACACACCACTGCTTTATTTGTAAGTTGCTGACAATGACAAACATTCTGTAAACAATTGCAGAGAGCATACTACATGACTGACTGTTAAGGATGCACCGATATTGGTGGGGATCTGAAGAATTTGCACAGGTATCGGTACTCGCCCCAATGCTCCCTATACCAAAACCGATACTTCACTTTGCGGTGTGATTTGTGTCAATACAAAATGAATTGGTGCAAATCACACTGCAAAGAATCTGAGATTTGAACAGGAGTGCGGTGCGATTTCCCCCACAGCGCGCGTGTTTGTGTGTGTGTAGAAAAGCGACATCTAGTGGGCAGTTTGAGAAATGTTACAACCCACAGTACATATCTGGCCACATGCAAAATAATCTACCTAGGTATCCCGGTCCGTTGATGGTAGCAAATCACGGCTGCTGCAGGTACTGGAAGAGCTGTAGAGGTAGTCTGCCCCCAGACATCACTTCTGGTCTATACTCACAGGTCCCAGAACTTCTCCAGCCCTGTGAGCACCTCCAGCGGCCCCGATTTGCCATTAAATCGGCAGACCAGGACATCTATAATTTATTTTACATGTGGCCAAATATGGACTGTGAATTCTAACATTTTTTGAAATTGCCCACTAGATGGCGCTTTTCCATCTCTATACACACACACACACACACACACACACACACGTCGCACTCCTGTTCAAATCACATGTGATACTTTGCAGTTAGATTTGCACCCATTTTTTTTTTTTTTGTATCGATGCAAATCAAACACCAAAAGTATCGTTACTCAGTATCAGCTTGTACTTGACTGAAAGTATTGGTACTCCTATATTGTGACCATATCTATAGGATAGCCCTGTTTGCAATACATGATGGGCTTTGAGCCCCAATTCACACAGATACGATGTGGGAAATGCACAGAAATCACATTTCACACATCACATAGCAATTGCACGGTGTTCATGCGATCTGCAGTGGGTGTCAATTAAAAAGAGGAAATAAACTGATTTTTTTTTTCTTTCCTGCAAAGTAAAGGCATTATGCGACACCTGCAAACGAAGCCCGCATCCATCTTCGCCCGTCTTGCTTCTGGTGCCGTGTGACTGGCAGGAGCCATGCAACATTAGTCATGGGCGGCCATTCCTTCAGAGCGCATGCACCGATGACATTGGCGCAGTACAGAGTAAAGCTTGAGTAGTTAGGTAGTACAGCTTAAGCTCTAAAACGCCAAAATGCTCATCATCCAAAAATACCATGCATGTCAATGGCAGCCACACACATGAGTGTCTGTAGTTCAAGTCTACACAGTAAAAATCTCTCCTGCGCTCAGGTGTCCATGAACCAAACGTGTGGTGCAAGCGCCTATAAGGAGGTAATGCCTACTGTCTTGCAGCCCTCCTTTGAACAATGGGTATTCAAGCTAGAAAAAAAAAAAACAGAAAAGAAGGAGGGCGCACCAACCTAGTGCATTACCACTAATAAACTTTAATGCAGCATAAAAACAGCAGAATACTCACAAACCCAGCTTTGAAAATGGCGCAACAGCGCTGTTTCTGTGAAATGACACACCAGGACCTAGTGCCAAGAGGGTCAAACCAGTGCAAACGGCTAACGTGTTTCGGGGGAGCAGCACCCGCTTAGGCTCTGAAGAAAGGGGTGCTCCCCCAAAACGCGTTAGCCGTTTGCACCGGTTTGACCCTCTTGGCACTAGGTCCTGGTGTGTCATTTCACAGAAACAGCGCTGTTGCGCCCTTTTCAAAGCTGGTTTTGCAAGCTCGTTTGTGAGTATTATTTCTGCTGTTTTTTTATGCTGCATTAAAGTTTATTAGTGGTAATGCACTAGGTTGGTGCGCCCTCCTTTTCTGTTTTTTCGTAGTTCAAGTCTGACACTGCATAAGTTACTTGTGAGGTAGCATTGGGCATTCCTATGGGAACACACAAACTGAGCAGTCCCCCCATTCATTATTTAGATCTGCTCTCTCTCCTCCTAGTACTTTTTACTGACACAGCTGAAGCGTGACTACACAGCCCTCATATACACGTGGAAAGACACTCCAACAAACACACACCCGAGCACAGAGACACGACTACCTTAGGATTACCGATGTAATACATAAACCCGATATAGCGCCATCCAACTTACTGGGATGAGACAGACTACGGAGAGCAGCCGTGTCTATAAAACAGCGAGTGACCAGAACTGGTAGGAAATCAACAAACATGTTACCTGGGAGCCAGCAGCAGAAGAATCACCAACACCACCTCCAAGAGCAGACAACCACCATGTGCTTGGGAGCAGGGAACAGAGGCAGTGACCACGCGTTTCCGATTTACTACAGAGACCCGGTGTTATAAAAGAGAGAAAAAAAAGGTGGACCCATTGAAAACCTCGTCCGCGTCACTTCCGATGCGACGAGGCCAGGAAACTGCAGATCGCGCGGCCATACCGCGCATGCGCAGCCGCTATTTTCAGTCGAGAAAGATAATAGACTCGAGCGGGCGGGTACATCATCGGCAGCACCGCCTCCAGCCACGCCCTTAGCCTGCTCTGGAGAAGGGGGGCGGGGCCCCGTGCATAGTAGCACTGTGTGTATAAGAAGTCGAGGAAAAACATAAAGCTGCATTGTTTGCATACTGAACGAACACTGATAGTATTATTATTTTACAGCATTTGTATTGCACCATCAGTCTATGCAGTGCCTTGCAAAATGAAGGGAGACCGGACTGGCCTACTGGGATATCGGGAAATTTCCCGATAGGCTGCTTGCCCTGATGGGCACAGAGAGGCTGCATTGATGGGCACCATGAAGCTTCGATGATGGGCACAGTGAGGCTGCAGTGATGGGCACAGTGAGGCTGCAATGATGGGCACAGGGAGGCTGCATTGGTGGGCACAGTGAGACTGCATTCATGGGCATGGTAAAGCTGCATTTGATGGGCACCGTGAGGCTGCAATGATGGGCACATGACTGCAGTCTCTGACCATCTCTTGTATCATGTTCTCAGTCTCTACCCATCTCTTGTATCCTGTCCTCAGTCTCTACCCATCTCTTATATCCTGTCCTCAGTCTCTAGCCATCTCTTGTATCCTGTCCGCAGTCTTGTATCATGTCCTCAGTCTCTACCCATCTCTTGTATCCTGTCCTCAGTCTCTAGCCATCTCTTGTATCCTGTCCTCAGTCTCTAGCCATGTCTTGTATCATGTCCTCTGTCTCTAGCCATCTCTTGTATCCTGTCCTCAGTCTCTAGCCATCTCTTGTATCATGTCCTCAGTCACCAGCCATCACTTGTATCCTGTCCTCAGTCTCTAGCCATCTCTTGTATCATGTCCTCAGTCTCTAGCCATCTCTTGTATTCTGTCCTCAGTCTCTAAACATCACTTGTATCATGTCCGCAACCTCTGACCATCTCTTGTCTTATATCATGTCTGCAGTCTCTGAGGGGGAGTCTGGAGAGGAGTTAAGAGTGGGAGTGCCGCCAGGATGGGGGTCATGGGAGAAGTCAGATGTGTGTGGACTGTGTGAGAGGAGACTATGGGATAAAACCAGTGCCACCAACCTGGAGCCATCTAACTGAGCCCTGCACAGTGCACCCGAGAGGAGGTCAGTGACAGCGCCGCCAGGCAAGTCTGAGGGGGGTCACTGATGTAAGGGGGGAGTGAATACAATAATATAAGGGGAAAGAAAATCCCACATTTTGGGTCGTCACCAAAAAAAGTAATAGAGGGGAAATCCTCCAACAGGGACACTAGTTCTGGTGACCTGGGGGTCCCCAAGAAACTCCCTTAATTTGCAGGGATTTCCCTTTCACTTCCTGGCTATGGGACAGGAAGTGAAGGGAAATCTCCCCAATAGGACACAGATCGAGAAAAAAAAATTTGACCGGGGTTATAACCTTCCCTTGTTCTATCCAAAATGAAAAAAAAAAAACAGTTTGCCTATAGTTCTACTTTAAATGGAACACCTCAAACTAATCTTTAAATGTATCTCAAAGTATTCTGCATTAGCCCCTCTACACAAGCCCCTAAACATCCCCCATGTAAATGATTCACATTATGTTCAAAATAATTATTCTTCAAATTTATCTTGGAGACCATGCATGGTCATAAAGGACAGGACACTGACACCCATAAACCGATACTCTAATGCCCTGTACACACGGTCAGATTTTCCGACGGAAAAAGTGCGATCAGATTGTGTTGTCGGAAATTCCGATCGTGTGTGGGCTCCATCAGACTTTTTCCGTCGGAATTTCCGCCACACAAAGTTTGAGAACAGGATATAAAATTTTCCGACAACAAAATCCGATCGGTTAAATTCCAATCGTGTGTACACAAATCCAACACACAAAGTGCCACGCATGCTCAGAATAAATTAAGAGATGAAATCTATTGGCTACTGCCCCGTTTACAGTCCCGACATACGTGTTTTACGTCACCGCGTTCAGAACGATCAAATTTTCAAGTTTGAGCCAACATCCGTCGGAAGAAATCCATGGATTTTGTTGTCCGAATGTCCGATCAATGTCCGATCGTGTGTACAGGGCATAAGAAGAATCAGAATCAGATGCAATTAAGTGTAATAAGTTCTAATTCTGAGAGAGGTGCTGCTAGTGAAACCTTCATTTGATTCCAACTTATCAAGTAGGAGCCACCCAATATGTGCTAAATCCTGAGTCTGTTTAAAGCTGGCCATGCACATTACAATCTTCTTCTGCAATCATTATAAAGTTCTGTTTTAGATCTACGAAAATTATGAAAAAGCTTATCTAGATAGTCAGTACAATTTGTATCCAATCATGCAGGCCCTTATACAATATAGTTAGTTGGTAGATCTAGAAGAGATTCAAGCTCACTCATATGCTTTTTATTAGAACTCATGTCTTTCAAAAGTGTCCAAATATCTTCCTATGAGGAGGCTTCTGCTAATGTCCATGTCTAGTGAGAAATTTCTAAAATCTTTTGAAATACAGTGAGTGATTGGTGGTACAATATTCAGAAATAAAGCCAATGCTGCCTGCATCTCAGCTCTTCCTATTTAACACCTTTCCATTCCATGATAAGGACTACTCCCTTCCCAAAGGTGAAATAGAATCTCCCTAATAAGCAATGAAATCTGTCCAATCCCGCCAACACGGGTCAGTGCTCAGTGTGTACATGGCCATATCCCTTATCATATCCCATATCATAGACTACATTGGGAATAATTTGGGGAGGAAACAATTCTTACCTGGACAAACATGAACACAGGCCTAAGGGTGGTGTCCACCTGCTCTCCCCTAGTCCAATGTGATGGATCCTTTACCATTATGAAGACTTACTTTACTAAGGATACATGTCACTAGGCATCGGCCTTTAGGCGCCTCTGTCAAAGGGGTACATTTTAATCACTATGCTTTTCAAGTGTTTCCTATCATTGTCCCACTTGGACTTAAAATTGAGGAGACCGCAAATTTGTATTTGTTCTTGATAGTTTATACCTACTTATTGTTTAATATAACTCATATTTCGCATCTAGTGGTATGTAAATAGAATTTTTGATCACTAGTCCATATTACCAATAACCAATCTGCAAGAAGTAGTCACAGCTGTCATCTGCCTGCCAGTATCTACAGCAGTCTTTCTCAACCTTTGCTTTAACATGAAGAACCCTTGCAAGAACATTTCCAGGCTCAGGGAACCCCTATTAAGAATAAGGTTCATAGAACATTTTTGTCATTTAGAAGAATACTCCATACATTTGTAGTAGCTAAAAAGATCACTGTTCATAGTGGTTACTCATCTGAGAGGCAGAGTTGGCCCCTCGCAATGCTGCTGGAGGCAAAAGGTAGGGCTCTGATGTGAAGAGGGGACTGTGTAAATGGGTTGCTTTATGATGGGGGAGGCTGTGGGATTGGGCCTCTTTGATTGGGGAGCTCTGTGATGGGAGGACTCTGATATGATTGGAGGAATCATATATAACCAGCCCATGCAAAGGGTAACTGTGATGTAATGGGGGGCTCTGATTTGATGGGTAACCTCTGATTTGATGGGTGAACCTTTGACGTGATGGGAGGACCTCTGATGTGATGGGGGAACTTCTGATGTGGTGGGAGGACCACTGATGAGGTGGGAGGACCACTGATGTGGTAGGAGGACCTCTGATATGGTGAGGGGACCTCTGATTGATGGGATGGGGGGACTTCTGATTGATGGTATGGAGGAACCACTGATGTGAATGGGGGCTTCCGATGTGATTGGTGAACCTCTGATGTGATTGGAGGACTCATGTATAGCCATGTATAAGGGTGAATGTGATGTAATGGGGGCCTCTGATGTGATGGGTGAACCTTTGATGTGTAGCGAGACCTCTGTAGTGATGGGGGATCTCTGATGTGGTAGGGAGACCTCTGATGTGATGGGGGACCTCTGATGTGATGGGAAACCTCTGGTGTGGTGAGAGGACCACTAATGTGAAGTGGAGCTTCTGATGTAATGCGAGGACCACTGATGTGATAGGGCAACCTGTCATGTGATGGGGGAACCTCTGATGTAATAAGGGAACCTCTGTTCTGATGAGGGAACCTCTGATGTGAATGGGGGCTTCTGATGTGATTGGTAAACCTCTGATGTGAAGGGAGGGCCACTGATTTTAAAGGGAGGACCTCTGATTGTGAAGGGGGACCTCTGATGTGAAGGGGGACCTCTGATGTGAAGGGGGACCTCTGATGTGAAGGGGGACCTCTGATGTGAAGGGAGGGACCTCTGATGTGAAGGGAGGGACCTCTGATGTGAAGGGGGGACCTCTAATGGGTATGGGGGGACTTCTGATGGGATAGGGGGACCTCTGATGGGATGGGAGACCTCTAATGTGAGGTTAATTTCACAAAGGTGGTTGTGTGCATCATCCCATTCATCGGTTTCTCATAGATAATTAACATTTACGTATTTTACATTTTAGACTGGGGTGTCTTAAGACTTTTAAAGGGCTTCATGACTGAAAGGAGGTTGAAAAACACTGCCCTAGGTAAATCTTTTTTTTTTCAGTTCTTGATAGAGGGAGGGGGTTGATTCTCATTTTTTTTGTTGCCTGATTAGGGAGATTTCCCCAACCTTTTTCCCGGGGGCCACGAGAGTGATATACAATTTCAAATGGTATGGTTGTCTATGGCACAGATGTAAAGGAGGTATCTTCTGACCAGGAAACCTGTTACAGTGACAAGTGCCAAAGGTGAAATTTCTCTTCAACTTTGGTGAAGTTTTATACTCACTTCTGGGACAGGAAGTGAAGGGAAATCTCCTTTAAGGGAACACATAGATATGGAAGAGAGAATTGGGATTTTTTAGGTGCCTAAAAAAAAAAAAATCTCAATTCTCTCTTCCATATCTATAAAATCTAGGGATGTGGTGCTAATTAAATTGGTTGATCCGTGATCATAAAAAAATCATCTTAAGGGAACACAGGCAGCTGCAAAAACTTGCCAGAGGTTCTAACCCTTCTACACTTTATACAACCTCAAACCATTGTGGTTCTGCCTTATTGTGTTTTGTTCCACCTTATGTCAACTTGCTATGGGCTCATTTGGCCAAAAGCCTGGTGGGAGACTCATAGGGTATGTTAGCACAGCTACCTATTTTTCCACATTTCACCACTCACCACCACATGGTGTCCTGTTTTGCACTCCTGGTTTCATGCCAGGTTGCACATGTGACCTTGAAGATTATCTACTGTAAAAGAAGTAGCTAGGAAAATTAAGCACTGCAGAGCAGTAAACCTGATTTTTATTTACCCTCTTTTTCAACATACGAATACGTTTTTTATAGGGTTGCACCGATACCACTTTTTAAGACTGAGTCTGAGTACTGATACTTTTTTTCAAGTACTCGCTGATACCGATTACCGATACTTTTTTTTAATGTCATGTGACAGTGCACTGTCAGTAGTGTTTTATTTTATTTATTTTTTAATTTTATTTTTTACATTTTTTTTTTTTTTATTATTTTTTACAAGCTATATTTTTCTTGTTATATATTTTTTTTACAATGTTTTATTTTTTTCTTTGGGGGGGGGGAGTGGTCGGTGTCCAGGTTTTTTTAATTTTATTTTTATTTTTTTTACAATTTTACCTTTTAAGTATTTATTACAATTTAGTTTTTATTATTATTATTCTTTTTTTATCAGCCCTGTTGGGGGGCTTTGGTGAGATATTAGGGGTCTAAACAGATGCCCGACATCCCCCCTTTGAGACAGAGAAAGTGACTGACTCTCCAGTCCCTTTCTCTGCAGCTTCAGCTGCACTGAAGATGAATGGACAGGAGACAGAGGCTCCTGTTCATTCATAAACTGAAGCATCGTAAATGCAGTTTACAATGCTCAGTTATGAATGGACAGTCAGTGATTACTGACTGTTCATTCAGGAACCTAACCCATGCTGACTCTTTACAATGTAAGTGATCCGGCTCTTCCAGGTAAAAGGCATGAATGCCCGGCGCCAGCGGTTCACTCTCCCTGTGATTATACACAACGGAGTGGCAGGTACCGTGGGCTCAATGTTCACCAGCACCCGCCGATCATTTGGTCCAGAGGCAGATTGCAGTTCTGTCAGTAGGGAAGGCATGGATCCTGTGTTCCTGCAAAGCAGAGACATGGATCCATGCCTTCCCCTAGTAAAAGCACCACCCACAGTACACAGAAACATAGGCTAGGCACACAGTTAACCCTTTGATCGCCCATGATGTTAACCCCTTTCCAGCCATTATTATAGAGAGAGCGCATATTTTTAAGCACTGATCACTGTATTAGTGTATCACCCTCATCCTAAAATAGAGTTACAGGTAGATTTAGTTATGCTGGGTGGTAGCCAGCCTGGCTAATTTGTAGTGTTTAGCGGTCAAATGGCTTCCCTCCTAATCCTGTTTATCTGTGATTTCTCCCTTTTGTCAGTAGGTTGTGCTGTTGCCTTTGACATTAGTGTGATGAGCTACAGTGAATTCAGGTTATGAATAAACATACCTTTATCAGATTTGCTGCTATGAATGCTGCGAGGGGTTATTTATTTGGAGGGAGTCAGGTGATCGGGGTCTTCCCCACCCAGGCTGCAGTCCGTCGAAAGTCCGCTGGAAAGTCTGTCGCACCAGTCGGGTCGAAATGTCCACCCGTGTGTACGCGGCATAAGGAGTCTGCCTGTTTGTTGATCATTACTATTTTTGACTAAGGCCCCTTTCACACTTGTGCGACTTTTCCTGAGACTTTGGACATCAGCGTACCCCATGATTCCCAATGATAACCATTCATAGCTGTGTGACTTCAAGTCGCACCATATCACGGGTACTCACCGAGGCCGAGATGCTGGGAGTGGCTTCCCTTGCGGCTAAGCGCACTATACCCCTGGTAGTGGTACAGAGGGTGTAGGGCACAGAGAGGCACGGGTCGCCTGCAGGCAGGAAGCTCTTGAGAGGAGGACTTCTGTCACATAGAGATGAGAGTAACGGTGGCTCTGCCCCTGGAACTGGAGAAGAAGACCCGGCTGGGGTTCTAACCCGCAAACACAACGGGAGCTGGGAGAAGTGCAGGAGATCAGGCACGGAGAACCCAGTAGTGGAGAGTCTATGGTGCAGACCGATAACAAATACTGGAGACTGGTAGATGAGGAAGTCCTTGAAACAGGCCGAGGGTCAAACACGAGAAGGCAGGAGAATTCGGAGACAGGCAGAGGGTCAAACACTGGAAGCAGATGGTGGGGAAGTCCTTTAAACAAGCCGAGGTCAAAATGCTGGAGAGAGACAAGGTAGGTCAGGCAAATCCGGGTCAAACAGGTAAACACAAGAAGCAGGAATCAGGAACGGAACACTGGAAGCTGAAAGACAAACCAGCAATTAAACAGAGCACAAGTCAGTCCTTATATAGGCCAGAAAGGGGGCGTGACGCTGACGAACGAACGTTCGTATGCCATTACGCCGTTACGCCGTGTAGTGAACCCGTGTGTGCCGCTACTTTGCTAACGCGCATGCGCCGAAGCGCGGCTCCGCCGCGCAAACGCACAGGAGCCTTCCGATGTTGACAGGCTCTTCTCTGACAGTGCCCCCCCCCAAAGGGCAACCTCCGGATGCCCAATCTGGCCAGTACTCCCGGATATTTCTTGTGGAATGTTTGTATTAACCGTGGAGCGTGTATATTGGAGGAGGGTTCCCAAGAATTATCTTCTGGGGGGTACCCTTTCCACTTGACCAGATACTGGATATGACCCCCCCCTCCTTCTACAGTCCATTATAGCCTCAACCTCAAATTCATCTTCGCCTTCAATGTAAATTGGAGGAGGTGGCAACTCCTCCCTTCCTGGGAAAGAACTGGGAGTTACTGGTTTCAAAAGGGAAGTATGAAAGACAGGATGAATTCTGTAAGAGCTGGGTAAAGAGAGTTCAAAGGCCACGGGGTTCACTACTCTCTTTATCTTGAAGGGACCAATACATTTTGGACCTAATTTGCGTGAGGGACAAGAAAGTTTGAGGTTTGTTGCAGATAGCCAGACTTCATCCCCAATCTTAAAAATTGGGTTGCTCCTCCTCCCCCCGTCATAGTATTTCTTGTAGCTGTCCTGAGCCTTTTTCATAGCTTCCTGAATTATTTGAAAATTGGCTTGAATGGAATTTATTCGGTCTTGCACCGCAGGAACTGATACTTCTGAAAAAGAGTTAGGCAAAAAAGAGGGGTGAAATCCATAATTAGCCCAGAAAGGAGTTTGATTGGTTGCTGTGTGTATGGAATTATTGTAGGCAAATCCTGCACAGGGGAGGAGTGAAACCCAGTTGTCTTGAGAGCATGAGCAGAAACAGCGCAGATATTGTTCCAGCGCTTGGTTCGTCCTCTCTGTTTGGCCATTACTTTGAGGATGATATGCTGAGGACAGGCATACCTTGATTTCTAGGGATTTGCAAAGGTCTCTCCAAAATTTTGAGGTGAACTGGACTCCTCTGTCAGACACAATGCTAACGGGTACTCCATGTAGCCTAACCACTTCCTTGATGAATATATCCGCAGTATCTGAGGCAGAGGGTGTGCCCTTCATGGGTAAGAAGTGGGCAATTTTTGAAAGGCGGTCGACTACTACCAGAATGGTGGAGAACCCCTCAGCAGGTGGTAGGTCAACGATAAAGTCCATAGCCACTTCCTTCCAGGGTTGCTCTGGAATGGGTAATGGTCTTAACAGACCTCAGGCTTTCGCATTGGATCCCTTGCTGCGTTGGCAAATAATACAAGAGTTTACGTAGTTCTTACAGTCCTGACTCCACCCTGGCCACCAGAAGGAACGATGTATTAGTTCCGAGGTCTTTTGTACCCCGAAATGTCCTGCAAATTTGTTATCATGAAATGTTCTTAGTACCAAGGGTCTTACTTGCGCTGGAACAAATATTTTGTTTTGGGCCCATAGTAAACCATCCTGTTTCCTCAGTGTGGGTACTTCAGGGTTTAAGCATTGGCTGGAGGCCTGTTCAATGGCAGTTTTTAGATCTGGCTGGATTGAACAAAGAAAATTCTGTGAGGACAGAATAGTACCAGGTTCTGCTGTTTGAGAGGTTTCTGGGAACATCCGAGATAGGGCGTCCGCTTTCCCATTCTTGGAACCAGGCCGATAGGAAATGTGAAAGTTGAACCTGGAGAAAAACAGGGCCCAGCGGGCTTGCCGAGGTCTGAGGCGTTTTGCTGTTCTAAGGTACTCCAGGTTCTTGTGATCTGTGAAGATCATAATGGGGTGAGAAGCACCCTCCAACAGATATCTCCACTCCTCAAGAGCAAATTTGATGGCCAGTAGTTCACGCTCCCCCACGTCATAGTTCCTTTCTGGCGGGGACAGTTTCCGGGAGGCAAATGCCACAGGATGAAGAAGGGCCTTCTGGCCTCGTCTTTGGGATAGAATTGCTCCTAAAGCGGACTCTGAGGCGTCTACTTCCAATACATAAGGAAAAGCGGGGTCTGGATGCAGTAGTACCGGGGCAGAAGTAAATAGATCCTTCAGTCTATCAAATGCTTCCTGAGTTTCTGAAGACCACTGGAATCGGCTTTGCTGGCGAGTCAATTGGGTTATGGGAGATATGATCGATGAGAATCCTTTTATGAACCTGCGATAAAAGTTGGCAAAGCCCACAAATCGTTGGACCCCCTTTTTATCTGTAGGGGCTGGCCATTCTTGGATAGACTTCACTTTCTGAGGATCCATTGAGACCCCTTCAGTGGAGATAATGAACCCTAGGAATTGGACTACTGTTTTTTCAATTCGCATTTCTCTCCCTTTAGGTAAAGTCCGTGCTTCCTGAGGATCGTGAGTACCTTCTTCACATGGACTTGATGCTGCTCAATGGTTGTAGAGAAAATCAGAATATCGTCAAGGTAAACAATCACAAAGTCGTCTAAGTATTCACGAAAAATATCATTTACTAGGTGTTGGAATGTAGCTGGGGCATTGCACAGACCGAATGGCATCACTAGATATTCAAAATGTCCGAACCTAGACCTAAAAGCCGTTTTCCACTCATCCCCTGGGCGTATCCGAACCAAGTTGTAGGCGCCCCTTAGGTCAAGTTTAGAGAAAACTCGTGCGGTTCGAAACCGTTGGAACAGTTCTGGGATGAGGGGAAGCGGATAACGGTTCTTGATGGTGATCTTGTTGATTTCCCTGTAGTCCACACAAGGCCTTAAAGTACCATCTTTTTTTTCAACGAAGAAAATCCCTGCTCCAGCCGGAGAAGAGGAAGGACAAATGAATCCCTTTTCAAGGTTTTCGTTGATGTAGGACCGAAGAGCCTCCAACTCCTTTTCTGGTAGAGGGAATATACGACCAAAAGGGATCTCGGAGCCAGGTAAGAGATCAATGGGACAGTCGTATGGTCGGTGAGGAGGCAAACTGTCAGCTCTCTTTTTGTCAAAAATGTCCATGAATTCACGGTAGGCTGCAGGGACGTGCTGAAGATGATCAGGAACTGGCTGGACAGTTAGACAGGAAGCTGTGCAGACGGGACCAGAGGTGAAGCAGTGCTGGGAGCAGTAAGCCGAAGAGAAGGAGATCTTCTTCTTACTCCAATTGATATGGGGGTCGTGAGCTTGCAACCATGGAAGTCCCAGGATGATAGGGAACATGGGGGAGCAGATGATGTCAAAGCACAGAAATTCTTGATGTCCTGAATCTGTGATGGTGAGAATGGGTTTAGTTTCTTGAGTAACAGGCCCGGAACAGGGGGATGATTCTTTGGCCAGGTGGATTTGGAGACTTTGTCTTTTATTTTGCAGAGGGATGCGTAAGCTTCGGGCTAGGGATGTATCCAGGAAGCAGCTGCAGGCGCCAGAATCAATAATGGCTGGTAGCCGGATCTCCTCGCCTGCCACCTGTAGGGAGACAGGAAGGACAAGATGAGTTGAACTTGAACCATTGACTTGAAAGTTCATAGCTGTTTGTAATTGGGACTTACTGGGTCTTATAGGACAGTTGCGCAAAAAGTGGCCTGACCCTCCACAGTATAGGCAGAGATTGGCTTCCCGCCGGCGTTGTTTCTCATCAGGTGTAAGTGGAGCCCGGATCAGTCCCAGTTGCATTGGCTCACTCTCCAAGGTAGAGGAGGAAGGGACTGCAGGAAGAGGATGACCTGTGGGGACCCTGGGTAGCATCCATGTAGGCCGGGGAGATTGAAAACGTTCAGAACGTCGTTCCCGTAGACGTCTGTCTAGTTTTATGGCTAGCTGGATCAACTCCTCCAGGGTGGAAGGAGAATCAACACGTGCTAATTCATCTTTGAGAGTCTCTGAGAGTCCCTGGCGGTACTGGTATTTGAGGGCCACCTCATTCCATCCAGTGTCCCCAGACCATTTTCGAAATTCGACCGTATAGTCCTCCACCGGTCTTTTTCCCTGGACTAAGGTATGTAAGATGGACTCGGCCGTGGCTGTACGTTGGGGATCATCATATAATCTTCCCATGGATTCAAAGAAGGTTTCCACAGAGTTTAGTAAAGGACTTTTCTGCTCCAGGAGGTTGTGAGCCCAGGCTTGGGGTTCTTCGGACAACAAGGAAATAATGAACCCTACTTTTACTGTCTCAGAACTGAAAGTCTTAGGTTGGAGAGCCAGGTATAACAAGCAGGCATTTTTAAATGCTCTAAACCTCTTCCGATTCCCGGAAAATCGTTCGGGTGTGGGCACCCTAGGTTCTGGGAGAGTCATAACAACTGCAGGAGCTGTGCTGGAGTGATCTTGCGAAGAGCTGGCCCCACTGGGGGATGTGGAGGTTGCATCCCTGGGAGAAAAGATTAGGTGCTGGAGACGACCTTCTAGTTGGAAATAGCCATCTTGCAGCCTCTGGACTGCTTGCGTAAGGGTCGTTACCTGCTGGCATAGAGCTTCGAGAGGGGAACCCACTCTGTCGGCCTCAGACATCTGGCTGGTTTGTACTATCACGGGTACTCACCGAGGCCGAGATGCTGGGAGTGGCTTCCCTTGTGGCTAAGCGCACTATACCCCTGGTAGTGGTACAGAGGGTGTAGGGCACAGAGAGGCACGGGTCGCCTGCAGGCAGGAAGCTCTTGAGAGGAGGACTTCTGTCACATAGAGATGAGAGTAACGGTGGCTCTGCCCCTGGAACTGGAGAAGAAGACCCGGCTGGGGTTCTAACCCGCAAACACAACGGGAGCTGGGAGAAGTGCAGGAGATCAGGCACGGAGAACCCAGTAGTGGAGAGTCTATGGTGCAGACCGATAACAAATACTGGAGACTGGTAGATGAGGAAGTCCTTGAAACAGGCCGAGGGTCAAACACGAGAAGGCAGGAGAATCCGGAGACAGGCAGAGGGTCAAACACTGGAAGCAGATGGTGGGGAAGTCCTTTAAACAAGCCGAGGTCAAAACGCTGGAGAGAGACAAGGTAGGTCAGGCAAATCCGGGTCAAACAGGTAAACACAAGAAGCAGGAATCAGGAACGGAACACTGGAAGCTGAAAGACAAACCAGCAATTAAACAGAGCACAAGTCAGTCCTTATATAGGCCAGAAAGGGGGCGTAACGCTGACGAACGAACGTTCGTACGCCATTACGCCGTTACGCCGTGTAGTGAACCCGTGTGTGCCGCTACTTTGCTAACGCGCATGCGCCGAAGCGCGGCTCCGCCGCGCAAACGCACAGGAGCCTTCCGATGTTGACAGGCTCTTCTCTGACACACCATCTTCAAAGTAGTCCCTGTACTACTTTGGTCTTTTTTTGATGGGAGTTGAGGTCCATAGACCTCAAGTTTACACAGGCATTCCCTGAAATCGCGTCAAAATCACGCCCACAAACGTTCAAGTCGTGGTAGTCTGAAAGGGGCCTAAGGGTGTCCTGTGCCCTCTCGCCCACATTTTTCCTGTTGTGGGAAATAAACTTCTCTTTGTGTAAGCATAAAAGTGACTGTCTCCCAATTTCTATCTTGTTCATCACCCACCATGCCTCGTAACCTGCACCCTGAGGAAGTATGTCAGCCCTCCCTACCTCTGAGGGTCACCACCAGGCTCCTGGAAAGTTGGGGTAGGCGCTACATTAGTGTCACTGGTCCCCAATAAGTGTCCATCGGATTCAGAATGTCCGCTGCAAAATCACAGTCCCACTATAAATCGCTGATCGCTGCCATTACTAGTAAAAAAATAAATAAAAATATCCCATAGTTTGTAGATGCTATAACTTTTGCGCAAACCAATCAATATACGCTTATTGGGATTTTTTTTACCAAAAATTTGTAGCAGAATACATATTGGCCTAAATTTATAAAGAAGTTTGATTTTTTTAAACTTTTTATTGGATAAGTTTTAAAGCAGAAAGTAAAAAATGTTGTTTCTTCTTCAAAATTAGCAGTCTTTTTTTGTTTATAGTGCAAAAAATAAAAACCGCAGAGGTGATCAAATACCACCAAAAGAAAGCTCTATTTGTGGGAAAAAAAGGACATGCATTTTATTTGGGTACAGCCTTGCATGACCACGCAATTGTCAGTTAAAGTAATGCAGTGCCATATCGCAAAAAATGGCCTGGTCATAAACAGGGGTAAATCTTCTGGAGGTTAAGGCCTCATGTACACTTCTACTGGTAAACGGACATTCAGAGGCAGTTGGTTGCTTTTTTCAGCTGCCCCTGAACTCATGCAATGTTATCTTATCAGTACATGTACACAGGTTCGTTTAATGTTGTTTTTAGCAGTTGAGTTTAGAGCCCTTTTTTGGAAAGCAAAAAAATGAGTTCAGACGCTGAGTTTAGAGGCATTTCAAGCGCTAAACGCTTCTAAACGCGTCTAAATGCGGCTAACTCGCGTTCAATTTTTGGATATTTTGAAAAGAAAAAAAAAGCTTCTAAATACAAACGCAGCTGGGGCGTGGCCTGACGCATGGAGGAGTAAGTCGCTCTCCCTAGGAGCTCCCACACACGCCGGCACAAACGAGGCTCTCAGCGCTTCCCAGCACCGCCATCCAGGTCTGTTATGGGGAGGAAGGGTGGGGGAGACAGACACCGAACCCCCGATCCACATCCTGAAGGGGACATAGATCGGTTTTTCACACACTTGGGCCATAACCGCTCCGGCCCTCCCTTGTCCAAGATGGCGCTCGCCCGGACCTCACATGCTGCCTCACAGGGAGCTGCTTCACAGCGCTCCACGCCACACATGAAAACCAGGCAAAGGGCCCGATCTCCCCCTGACTCTGAAGCTGGATCCACCCGTTCAGCCTGCCATTCCCCTGAATCCCACAGATCTTACACAGGATGGGACATGGAAGCATATATCAAAGCCCTCCCCACCAGACATGATTTTGAGGCCTATGTGCAACGCTTAGAGCGCTCATACAAACAAGAGATGTCTGAGCTCCGCAGAGATATCACTAACAGAGTTGAGGAGGTAGAACACAACATGGAGGAAACTGCATCCACTTTACAAACGCATGACACTATTCTGCATGAGCATACTCTTCAGATACAGCAATTGATGTATCATCAGGATGACCAGGAGAATAGGGCCAGACGCAACAACATATGCATACGCGGTCTGCCTGAATCGGTTGAAACCAAGGACCTTGCACCGGCTGTCATAGCCATCTTTAATGACTTACTTCAGAAAGATAAAGATGACCCGCTGGAGCTTGACCGGGTCCATAGAGCCCTAGGCCCTAAAAATCCAAATCTGGAACACCCCAGAGACGTGATCTGCAGAGTGCATTTCTACGCAGTTAAAGACGCCATCATGCAAGCCGCACGTGCTCAAGCTGCCATCTACTTCAACGAAACCCCAGTGTCTCTCCTTCCTGATATATCTAAACTGACCCTGGACATGCGACGAGCTCTGAAACCTCTCACCGGGGCCCTTCAAGCTAAGCAGATTAAGTATCGCTGGGGTTTCCCCTTCAACCTGTTTGCATCCCATGAAGGAAAATCTGCGACTTTCCGCACGTTAGGTGATCTACCTAAGTTCCTTGGAACTTTTGAACTGCCACAGATTTCCATCCCAGATTGGTCCCTCCATGCTGCCACTCCGGGCTTTAAAGCTGCGCCAGGTTGGCAGAAACGACCGAAGAAGAACAAACGGCCCAAGTCGGACTTCTCCTCAGCGACCGAAGGATGAACTCTCTCCTCAATTTTCCTCTTTTTTTTCTCTTCCCTCCCACAGGTTCCTAACCGGTGGCGGCGTCCCCGGTTACAATCTCATTGGAACACATGAATACTAATACAATATGTTTTATTTCCTTACTGTTGGATTTATATTAAAGTTTGTGTTCCCTGATATCTTTGACGTGCGGTGTCCCGTCACAAGGACACTGTACTTCAAACTCCATGTAATGTCCCATCCTCTCCCATCCCTCTCCCCCCCCCCTCCCTTCCTTTCCCCCCTTGTTGCTGGAGAAAAGTCCCTGTATGCAGTACATTTATTTTGAAACCTTTTAGAGATATTCTCTCCTAGGAGGTCAATAGTACAGTCTTTTGCTTACCCAGACATGCAGGGCCCTGAAATGTTATGTTCATTGTTACCAGTTTATGTTAATATACAGAGCCATAATTTTTTCTTTTGTTACCTTACACTCTATAGCCCGGCGTGTGCGGGCTCCCCCCTGCGCTGACCACTGTTCCCCCATTTAGGTCTTTCAGCGCCCCTCGGGGTGTTAGCTGATACGTTGCTGACAACACCATTAGTGAAGCCGTATTGGCCCTTTTTTCTTTTTTTTTTCTTTTCTCTTTTCTTTTCCTTCTTTCCTTTCTATCCCCTTAACTTCAACTCTCTCCTTTTACTCACCACTAGATGTCCCCCTTCTCCATCCCCAACCCCTTACACTCCATCCTTGAAGACAGTGAACCTCCCTTTTATCTGTTTTTTTATGTCAGTTAGAACAATTTTCTTATGGCATCAGAAACCGCCCTTAAAATTTCCTCATTAAATTGCAGGGGTCTTAATGTTCCTGAGAAGAGACGTCAAATACTTTTTCACTTCCATAAAATGCGGACTCAAATCCTACTTTTACAGGAAACCCATTTTAGGTCAGACAAAATCCCACAATTCCCTTATAAACGATATCCCATTTGGTTTCATAGCTCCAACCCCTCTGCAAAATCTAAAGGGGTCTCTATAGCCTTTCACGCATCCTTTACTCCAGATGTGCTTGACTCGTATATCGACCCGCTAGGCAGATATATTTTTCTTAAATTGTCATACAAAAATGTTATATACACTGTTATTAACATGTATTCTCCTAACCAGAACCAGCAACAATTCCTCACCTCCGTTATCGCCCGTCTGAAAAGATTTGGTACAGTCAACATGATTCTAGGAGGGGACCTGAATGCCAACTTGCTACCTCGTCTGGACTCCTCAACCGGTAAGTCCTCGATCTCTCCAACCTCCCTGACCAAAATTAGAACTCTCCTGTCTGACTTATCTCTGGTGGATGTATGGCGTATGCTACACCCTTCCACCAAAGATTACACTTTTTACTCACCCGTACACGCCACTTACGGAAGACTGGACTATCTCTTCATCTCACAATCCCTATTAGATTTCTCGCCGTCCGCATCTATTGGTATCTCTCTGTGGTCTGACCACGCTCCTATCCACATTAGCTTGGGACGCACACCTTCACGCAACCGAAACTCGTCTTGGAGATTGAATGACAATCTCTTAAACGACCTGGTATGCTATCAGGATATAGCACAGACTATTAAACACTTCGTGGCAGATCACACTCATGATCCCACTAATCCTTTCACGAAATGGGAAGCTCTTAAATGTGTGCTCAGGGGTAAATTTATGCAACACGGCTCCAGACTTAAACACGCGCGTATAGCAGATACGACGCGTCTTCTCACTACCATCGCCACTCTAGAAGAATCGCACAAACAAAATCCCATTGACTCGACACTCCTTGATCTCACCAACGCTAGGAGGGACCTCCTGCGCATTTACGCGGAGAAGTCTCTCATAGCTAGGGACAAAGGCAGATTCACTTATTATTCTCAAGCCAACAGGTGCGGTAGACATCTCGCATCCACCCTTCAACCCCGCCAAACTAGAACACCCATTCCATTCATAAACTCTCCCACTAAAGGTAAAATCAGGCAGAATTCGGCTATTGCCGAAGAATTCCGCCAGTACTACTCAACACTGTATAACGTCACCCCCCAGACCCCGCTATCTACATCCACATTGCCAGACTTAGCCTCCTATATTCAAGAGACAGCTCTCCCATCTCTCCCCACATCAGATTCGCAGGACCTAGAGGAATCCTTATCCGATACAGAATTCCTCTCTGTCATTAAAAACCTCAAGAACGGTAAGAGCCCTGGACCCGACGGGTTCTCTTCTCGTTTCTACAAACTCTTCGCAACACAACTTTCCCCTTTACTAGCGAAAGCTTTTAACGCTTTAGAGGGTAATATTGCCCTCTCCACATCTAGCCTCCAAGCCCAAATAGTGGTTATCCCTAAGGCTGGAAAGGACTCTTCCATATGCTCCAACTATAGACCGATTTCCCTCCTAAATATTGATTTAAAGTTGTATGCCAAAATACTTGCTAACCGTCTCTCCCCCTGTTACCGAATTTAATACATAAGGATCAGGTTGGTTTTGTCCCAGGTCGAGAAGCCAGGGACAACACCACAAAGACTATACACTTAATTACTTTTGCCCAACGCCACCGCATACCAACCTGCCTTCTCTCTTGTGACGCGGAGAAGGCCTTTGATAGGGTCAGTTGGTCTTTTCTCCAATCCACCCTCTCCCAAATAGGTCTTGGCCCGAAAATGTTGACACGCATTATGGCACTCTACTCTGCACCCTCTGCCACTGTCCTAGTGAATGGCACCCAATCACAAAACTTTACGATCACTAACGGCACCAGGCAAGGTTGCCCCCTTTCCCCTCTTCTGTTTGCCCTAGTCATAGAACACCTCGCCCAAGCCATTAGATCGAATCCCAACATACAAGGCATCCAGACCCCATCATCTCACTGTAAACTCTCTCTTTACGCTGATGACTTACTCCTGTACGTAACCAAACCCCATATATCCATACCCTCCATACTTACAGAGATAGACAGATTCGGTCGCTTTAGTAACTATAAATTAAACATCTCCAAAACGGAAGCCCTAAACATATCTTTACCACAACCCACACTCTCAACCCTCCAATCAAACTTTTCATTTCAATGGAAACCGAACTCCATCTCCTACCTAGGTACGGCTGTCCCGAAAAACTCCTCGGATATTTACGCCCTGAACTTTAGTCCTCTCCTTCTAAAACTCAGACATTTAATGGAAGAACGAATGGAGTTAGCGGTATCCTGGGTGGGCCGTATTAATGCACTAAAAATGGACATTCTCCCCAAACTCCTAAACTTGTTTCAGGCCCTCCCCATAGCCCTCCGTTTCGTCTGGAAGGGTAGACACCCGAGGCTGAAACATAAACTTCTGTGCTCTTCCATTACAAAAGGTGGGTTGGGTTTACCTGACTTTGAGCTATATCATACATCTGCAGTTATGTCCTGTATCCTTGAATGGTTTCCTCGACCCATGACCAAGGCTACCACATTTGTGGAGCAAGACCTATCCACATATGATCTCAGAGCTCTTCTCTGGGGATACGACCTTTCATTTAAATCGATCGCGGCAATGTCCCCCCTTACAAGAGATGCTTTGACGATTTGGTATCGTAGGAAACTTACCTATGCTCTATCCTCGGAACCCAGCCCACTCACCCCTTTGTTTGACAACCCTAAACTTCCGGAGGGCCACTCCATAAACGCCATAGACAACTATCATAGAGAGTCTTGGCCTACTGCACGACAATTTGTTGACCCCACCTTAGGTACATTTGCTTCTGCTCTTTCAGACACAACCTCTAGATTGACTTGGCTCACCCGTAGACACTTGAGCGTATACTGCAAACGACTACACGACTCTAGCCTAATTCACAGACCTTTAACTGGATTTGAACAACTCTGCATCCTATCGGAGACTCCACGACACCCTTTATCACTTATACACAAACAAATCTTAGAACACATTCACGGTGTCCTTCCTATTTACACAACAAAATGGTCAGCGGAGGTTGGGATTGATATATCCGAGGCAGACTGGAGTAAGGCCTTTCTCTTCACAAGCTAGACCTCGATCTCGAGCTACATGCAGGAGAAGAATTATAAAGTCCTATCAAGGTGGTATCGAGTCCCCACAACCCTTAGGATGATGTTCCCTACCAATTCGGACACGTGCTGGAGATGCAACTCCAAGAAAGGTACTTATTTACACATCTGGTGGGAATGTGATAGGCTTTTATCATTTTGGACGCAGATTTATGATAAACCTCTGATACCTTCTCCCACCATTGCCCTCCTCTCTATTTTACCCGGGGCCGTAAAATCACAGAAAAACAGTCTTTTGAAGTTTTTCATGAGTGCAGGTAGACAGCTCATTCCCAGACACTGGAAAACTACCACTCCCCCCTCTATATTGGAATGGGTCAATGAGGTAAACAATATAATGTTAATGGAAGAAATGCAGGCCAATGTCCTGGATAAACAAGCTAAATTTTCATATGTCTGGAGTGTTTGGAGGCATTACTCCACTTCAGACAAACTTAAAAAGAGATTGAAGAATACGAATTCCCCCTAACGGTCACACGCGGTTTACCAGTAAAACGTGGGTTGTACCCCAGGGTTGGTTTTACAGATCGAGGTTCGCTGTCTCCCCCCCCCCCCCCTTGTTCTCCTATTGAACATACCTGTTCTTTCCCCTTTCTCATTTCCTTTCTTATTTCTAACCTCTTTTTCCAGATTTTTCAAGACCTGTACAAATGCAATCTATTCCAACAACTGTCCCTCCCTCAGTGGAGGATTATTTATGCCTTTCACACCTTACACTTTATAAGTTTGTGCACTTTATTGCAGATGTTATGTTTGCACATTTTCTCCTTAGTTAGCCTTCCCAGTACCTCTGAGTCCAAGGAAGCAGAAGATCCCCATTGGGGCTTCCTAGACCAGGGTACTCAACGCCTTACAGCCTAATATCTCATACATATTACCCACAGACAATGAAACAATGTAAAGGATCAATGTTTGGTCAATTGATTGCACTAGTTTGAATTTTATATATTTTTGTATCTGGGTAAACCAAGAGACTTGATGTCAGGTCTCTTGCTTTTTTGTTATTTTTTCTTTGTCATAAACTTGTCTAAAATTAATAAAAACCTAATTGAACCATAAATACAAATGCAGCTAAACGCAGCATTTTTCATGCGGCAAAACGGACGTTTTAAATATGGGTTACTATTGCCTTGTTTCCACTGAGCGGATCGGTTCGGTTCGGTTCGGTACGGTACGCTATTTTGGGTGTTTCCATTATGAAAGTGGCCCATACAACCGAACCGAACCGTTCCATTCAGGGTCCTGCTTCAGATGTGGGGCCATAGAAAATGGAACGGTTCGGTTAGGGCGGAGCTACGATACATTCCACTGATTGGCTGACAGAAAACCCTCTGCTGTGCTATGCTGAGGCATTTTTTCTAAACCCTGTATGGCCCCTTGTGGTCCCACTTGCAGTGGAAACGCTCATCAGAATAGACCGGACCATTCTAGGCCATTCAAACTGTACCGACCCGAACCGATCCGCTCAGTGGAAACAAGGCATATCTGTCAAGTTAAAACGTTCAGGAGAGGTTGTAAAAACGTTCCGTGTACATTAAGCCTAAGTGGTTAAAACGTGGTTCCACACAAGAATGGAACTTCTGCTTTTCGGAATCCTTTCCCCATCTGGTGTAACATTTGGCACCTCTTTTTGGGGATCCCAGATCGGTATACACACCAGTACGCTGTCTGCTGTGTATATGGTATATCCATGGTTGTTGCAGCAGTTATTATCTCAGTTTTATTTTACCTAAATTTTTCCTGAGACAACTATACTTGTTTCCATGTTAGGGCCACTCCATTCCGTTTATTTATTGGAGCTGAAGTGGTTCCCAATTCCGAATGTAGCTATACTCAATTAGTAAGATTTTATTTCAATAAGGTTTGTCTCTCTACCTCTGGGAGATTCTGATTGACAGGATATAGCTGGGTGCTGCCCTATCATGAGGCAGCCCTTCCGAGTCACACTGCCCCCTTCCATGTCCCGCCCTAGACTGGGCGGCATTACTAATATCTGAATCTGCAAGTGGTGTTTGTTTGTTTCCCACTATCTGTGGAGATCATGTAACCATTACTTTGATTCTATGTTACCATCGTGGATATGGGGGAGGAGCGTTTGAGTTGACGTCGGGAGCGTTCAGTTCGACGTACGTCTCTCTTGCTTCTTTGTCCCCTTGATGCTCCCATAGATATACCACGTGACAGGGGAAGGACGTCGGGCGCGCGGCTTAGCCTGACTTCACTTCCCTTTGTTTGTCTCGTGGATGTCGGGCGGCTCAGACGGAGACTTCCTGTCTCTCTAGCTATTGGTTGTCCGTTCCGCCCGCCCACGTAGATGCCGCCTCTGATTGGCTTAGATTCATCCGCAGCCTCAAGCCAACACAGAAGTGTCAGCAATGTGAGAACTGAGCGTGATTGTTCAGTTCTTAGTCTACACCATTTGCATGGCGCGTTCCTTTCAATGTGATGACTCCATCGGCAATGCAGGGTCCACTGTGATGTTGGTTAAACAGTACTGAACAGGTTAATCACACACTACCAATGGGAATGAGGGACGATTTTCACCTGGTTTAGCCAGGTGAGATCAGGTGATCCCATCTATCCAATGGGGATGTCTGATTGCCACTTCATACAATTTGTTTTCATTAATGTTTTTACTTATAAATATAAGGCAGCTTGGAGGGGATGCTGTATGCCCCAGTAGATGATCCATTGATCGAAACACGTCGGGCGCTTTCAGCATTCTCCTTGTTGCCCATTTTTGTTTTTATATCTTGTGATCACATTTTTTATTGTAACCAGGCTTTTTAGCAATAAAAAACCCACCGTGCTCATTTACACTATGTGGAGCCTGTTTATTTTTTCTCCACATACCATCTGAGAGAAAATCCAGCTTCCACTTCAGTCTCATGCGTGATGCACCGTTTCTTCTGATCCGTGCCTTGGCTATCCTTTGTGAGGACCTACCTGGCGGCCCCGGGAGATCCATGCAGAGTTTGATCCAGAAGGTTTCCAGAGTCGTGATGTCCGCTTCCAGGCCCTGAGAGGCAATCTGCTTGAGTGATTCCCTGTCGCTGACAAGGGAGTCCAATGTATCTGGTAAGAGTTTCTTACACACCATTTCTACCAAGATTTATGCAGTTGTTGGATACAGTTCTCCTGGAAGATTTAAAGATCTACCTGTGTTTGAACATCTGCCGTTGTATACATTCACTCACCTTTTCCAGTGGGACACTCCTTACATATATTTTTGTTACTCACTCATTGGACTTTACTTATCCATGTTGAGAGACTTATGAGTTATTTTGTTGATTTGGACACCATTTATTAAGTATTATTATTAAGCATTTCCCTGACTGGGGATTCTTCTCACAGTTTATGCGCTACATTTCTCTTCACAGCACCTTTCAGGGGGGAAGGGGGAGCAAATACCTGTCTAATACAGGTACTTTGCTCCCACTTCCAGGCATAGACACCCGCGCCACCTGCGGGTATCTACGCCCCTCCCCCTCCCCCCGCTATCTTCTGGGAGACACAGGAGACAGCAGGGACCCGTGGGAACACGCAGCGCAAGTCGCACATGTGCAGTAGGGAACCAGGAAGTGAAGCCGCAAGGCTTCGCTTCCTGATTCCCTTACCGAAGATGGCGGCGGCAGCACCCAAGAGCTGAGGGACAGATTGGCTTCGGGTGCCGACATCGCGGGCGCCCTGGACAGGTAAGTGTCCATATTTTAAAAGTCAGCAGCTGCAGTATTTGTAGCTGCTGACTTTAAAAAAAAAACAAAATCGGCGGAACTCCGCTTTAAGGTCAACTAGGGATGTGTATCATGTATGCCTCGCTCTATTTTCTGCAAGTACCTATATAAATGGCTCCACTTGTTTCCATTTGATGCATTGTAGAACAACCCTTACATATGAACACCAAGATTTAAAATCAAGAGTGTTCCTTCAGAAAGAACTCAACCAAGTACAGCTTACATCTAAATCAGGCATGTCCAAGTCCGGCCCGTGGTCCAATCGCAGCCCGTGTTCCAGTTTCAGATGGGCCGTCTGGTACAGTAATTTTGACATGTATATCTTTTGTGGCCCCCAACGAATCCCCGAGCGCCGGGGACCACAAAAGATATATATGCTGGCTGCCTTGGAGGGGACAGGGAGGGGGCGGGACAAGTGCCGTACATACAGGAGTATTTCCTGTTTACACGGTGGCCTCTGTAAAAGAAAGTCCCGTCTCCTGCGCTGCCATTGGACGACTGTTCTGTCCATCATAGGAGACGGGACTTTCTATTAAAGAGGCTGCCGAGAAAACAGGAGTTTCTCCTGTATGTAATCTGTTGGCGCTCGTCCCGCCCCCTCCCTGTCCCCTCCAAGGCTGCAGATGGGCATGAATAGGCTGCACTGATGGCAATGGTGAGCCTGCATTCATGTCAATAGGGGTGCTGCATTCATGTCAATGGGGGAGCTGCATTCATGGTAATGTGATTGCTGCATTCATGACAATGGGGGTGCTGCATTAATGTCAAAGGCGTTTGCTGCATTCATGTCAATGGGGTTTGCTGCATTCGTGGCAATGGGGGTGCTGCATTCATGGTAATGGGGGTGCTGCATTCATGTCAATGGGGTTTGCTGCATTCATGGCAACGTGGGTGCTGCATTCATGGCAACGTGGGTGCTGCATTCGTAGCAACGTGGGTGCTGCATTCATGGTAATGTGGGTGCTGCATTCATGGTAATGTGGGTGCTGCATTCATGGCAATGTGGGTGCTGCATTCATGGCAATGGTGGGGCTGCATTCATGGCAATGGTGGGGCTACATTCATGGCAATGGTGGGGCTGCATTCATTGCAATGGTGAGGCTGCATTCATGGCAGTGATGGGGCTGCATTCATGGCAATGGTGGGGCTGCATTTATGGCAATGGTGAGGCTAGAGATGGGCACTGATTAGGCTGCATTGATGGGCACTAACCCTTATTTTGCTTCACAGTTCTTGAGTTAAAATTTAAGATTTTTTCCCGAAACTTCCTTTTTAAAGTGAAGGTGCGTGTTATAAGCCAATAAATACAGTACATCCAAACAGTACGCCTGAGCTCATCTCTATACCACACACAGCCACAAAGGCAAGAGAATTCTTGTTGGGCAGTGTATTAGTGCTTGTAGGAACACACTTAGACCAAATTTTAATGGTTTAACCACTTCAGCCCCGGAAGATTTGACTGCTCAATGACCAGGCCATTTTTTGCGATACGGCACTGCGTCGCTTTAACTGACAATTGCGCAGTCGTGCCATGCTGTACCCAAACAAAATGTACATCCTTTTTTTCTCACAAATAGAGCTTTCTTTTGGTGGTATTTGATCACCTCTGCAGTTTTTATTTTTTGCGCTTTAAACAAAAGAAGAGCGACTATTTTGAAAAAAACACAATATCTTTTACTTTTTGTTTTAATAAATATCCTGAATTAAAAAAAAAAAAAATTTCCTCAGTTTAGGCCAATATGTATTCTTCTACATATTTCTGATAAAAAAAATCGCAATAAGCGTATATTGATTGGTTTGCGCAGGTATAGCGTCTACAAAATAGGAGATAGCTTTATGGCATTTTTATTATTATTATTTTTTTTACTAGTAATGACAGTGATCTGCGATTTTTATCGGGACTGCGATATTGCGGCAGACAAATTGGACACTTTTGACACATTTTTGGGACTATTTACAACTATACAGAGAGTAATGCACTGATTACTCTATAAATGTCACTGGCAGGGAAGGGGTTAACACTAGGGGGCGATCAAGGGGTTAACTGTGTTCCCTAGGTGGGTTCTAACTGTTGGGGGGTGGGACTGACTAGGGGAAGAGAGAGATCAGTGTTCATACTTTGTATGAACACACGATCTGTCTCCTCTCCCCTGAGAGAACCAGGATCTGTGTGTTTACACTTTATTAGTCTACTTACACCGACACTTTATGTTAATTCTACCTTTTGAAAAGAATATTGAACACTCCCACACAGATGAAAAAAATGTGCATTTATTTATTTTTGCATTTGAGCCTGAAAAGCATTACAACCACGATTAGTGGATGGCGGGTGCAATGCTCAGGCTCCTGCAGACTATTCTTCCAGCTGCAGGTCTATACAGAGGTACGGACATTCAGTTACAGGGCTGGAGGAAGTGATCAATGAACTATGGGTGCGGTGATGTCCCACACTTGTGTTCCATTCAGTGGCGGCACCAGGATGTGGGGTGCTATACCACCTTCAAATCTTCTTTAAGCACCCCCATCTATTGGGCATCTGCCTGGGTTTCCAAACAGCAGTACATTCACAGTGCAGTGCAGGCTATACCTGTGTTCAAGCACAGAGGAGGTGCTACTGCAGCTGCTCCGCCTCCTTCCTCAGCCAATACCGTGCTGTGAGCCGCTTTGGAAACGCCCCCTCTTGCCAAATTGTCACATTGGATAACAAGTTAGCCTAGGAGAAAAGCCAGGGGACCCAGTTGTCTGCCACATCTCCATATCATGGAGGAGGAGAGCCTAACACCAGCAAAGGAATGCGTCTATGACTACTGCACAGGGATTTTGTCTTTGACCAGTTGGATGACCAGTTGGATCAGCGGTCCACACCCCAGAAGTCATGGCATTAGAGTCATGGCATCTTTCCATTCCTACCCCAGTCATAGTTTGTCTTCTTCTGGGTGCCTCCTCCCCCTCCCCCCAATCTGTTCCGTTCTCTCCCCCCTCCGTTTATCACAGGGGTAGGCAACCTGGGGCCCTCCAGCGGTTGTGGAACTGCATTTCCCATGAGGCATTGCAAGGCTGCAGTTACAATTACTACCAGAGGCATGATGGGACTTGTAGTTATGCAACAGCTAGAGGGCCCCAGGTTGCCTACCCCTGGTTTATCACTTACCACTCTTGTTCCCCCCTCTGCTCTTTCTCCAATAATGGGACTTGTTTTATTTCCAGTGACACAACAATGGGACTTATCCCACTGACACCAATGATGGGACTCATTTTATTTCCACTGACACTAATGGTTGGATTAATTATTTTGCCTTTGACACCAATGATGGAGTGTATTTTATCCCCCTGACACCAATGATGATGTGTACTTTATCCCCCTGACACCAATGATGATGTGTACATTATCCCCCTGACACCAATGATGATGTGTACTTTATCCCCCTGACACCAATGATGGAGTGTACTTTATCCCACTGACATCAGTTATTGAACTTATTTTAATATCACTGACACAAATTATGGCACTTATTTTATTGACACCACTTTGACACCAATGATGGGCTTTGTTTTGTGCTCATTGTCACCAGTGATAGGACTTATTTTCTTCTACTGACACCAGTGATAGGACTTATTTTCTTCTAGTGACACCAGTGATAGGACTTATTTTATCCCACTGACACAAATGATGAGATTTATTTTATTCTCACTGCCACCGATAATGTACCCCTATGCCCTCTTGGCAGCACGCTATGCACACCTCATTTTTCTTCTCGAACGCTTTGAGGTATCCCTCTTAATTATTTTCAATTGTTTGAAACTGTACTAAAGGATATATCTTTATTGAGAGCCTCACATTAAATCTGAATAAAATGGCATTGCTCCTAGTAAAGAATGTGGCCAATATAAATAAATATCACCTTCTCCCCTCTTCTTCCAAAAGCTTGATCCATCTTGTTCCAGAATTTTTCCAAAATCTGTACAACAGAATGTGCAGTGCACCACAACAAGCGACTTTGCGTTGTGGTGCGCTGTGTTGGGAGAAAAGAATCTATAAATCAATGCTCTGCACATTGCTATACACCCTTTCCATTTCAAACAAACTTTGCATAAAAAGAGGGATTTTTGGTTATCGCAATACATGTTTAAGCTGGCCAACTGCGTCAAAGTAATCCCTCTCTGGACAGTTTTTTTTTTTTGCTTCCTATACATACAGAGTAAAGCTTAGCCGTTCCAGTATAAAAACACTGCACCTACAGGGAAGAAATTCTTGGTGGTGTCATCTTGTCTTTTGACACAGGGCACAAAGCTTGATGGTTTCTATCAAAAGGGAGATGCTGTAGGTGCAGGACACAAGTTCTTGGTGGTTTCTTCTGTATGTATAGGAATTGATGATGGCATGTTTTGCAGGTGAATTCCAGAACTCCCAGTTGATCCAGAGGAAGGCAAAAAAACTCTTGTGCAGCATGGTGTAATTTGTTCCAATGGGGCACAAAATTCCTTCCTGACCTCCGAAGGTGATCAGATTATTCTCTGGATCAACCATCTGTGGTGAGCTGTCAGTGGGCACATGTCCTGTGTAGTAGCTTTGAAATCCCCACTCTTCTACTCTCTATGGCACTTGCAGGATAAATCAGTGATGTTCTGACTGGTCATCGCCAGCACAGAACATTGAGTGCTGCAGATAGAAGATGCAGAAGAGCAAGGATTTAAAATCCCCGGACCACCACACAGGCTCCGTGGGCACTAACAGTTCATCACCCTGGGAGGTAAGTACAGCTGATGGTACAGTATGGAACTCACCTGTTGTTCCAGAGGAAGGCGAAAAACCCTTATGATGCATGGAATAATTTGCTCCAACAGGGAAATAAAATCCCTTCCTGACCCCCGAAGGCGATCGGATTACTCCCTGGATCAACCATCTGTAGTGTAAACAATGGTGGTAAAAATGTTGTGATGTTAAGAAATTGTCAAAAATTCGTAGAATTGTTTTTTCTGAATCTTCTCTGGATCAACCATCTGTGGTGAGCTGTCAGTGGGCACATGGCTTGTGTAGTAGCTTTGAAATCCCCGCTCTTCTACTCTCTATGGCACTTTCAGGATAGATCAGTGACATTCTGACTGGTCATCGCCAACACAGAACATCAAGTGCTGCAGATAGAAGATGGAGAAGAGCAAGGATTTCAAATCCCCGGACCACCACACAGGCTCCGTGGGCACTAACTGTTCATTACCCTGGGAGGTAAGTACAGCTGATGGTACAGTATGGAACTCACCTGTCGATCCAGAGGAAGGCGAAAAACCCTTATGAAGCATGGTATAATTTGCTCCAACAGGGAAAAAATTCCTTCCTGACCCCCGAAGGCGATCGGATTACTCCCTGGATCAACCATCTGTGGTGTAAACAATGTTGATAAAAATTCTATGATGTTAAGAAATTGTCAAAAATGCGTAGAATTGTTTTTTCTGAATCTTCGCAAAATTATGTCATTGTCTAATGCAGATTCACATTCCCATTAGGATTTGGGTACTTACCATGTCCACCTGGAAAGGGGGCAATGCTTTCCCTTCCTCTAGTTCTTCCCAGTCGATGGATTCCATGAAGATGTGGGATCGTATGTCTTCACTGATCCCCAGTCTCTCCTTCGGATATTTGCAAAGCAGCTATAAAATAATGAACAGTTATCTATGAGGACTTGTATACACGAGTAATAAAAGTTATATCACTTGGCTCTGTATAGATTAGGAAAGAACTCCGACTACTGTGTGTCTCCTCCTGGGCGGTCCTTTTCAACCCAATAGAGCATCTTAGTGTGTGAAGACACACATATGACATGGGCGTCCGCAGAACTTTTTTCAGGGGGGGCATAATTTTATGGACACCCATGCTCGGCCCCCCCCGAAAAGGGGCCGGGCGCCTGAGTAGGGGGTGGCAGCGGCGGCCATAGATAGATTCATGCAATGCATGAATCTATCTATAGGTGATAGAGGGGGCGGCGCTCCCGTGCGCCCTTAATGCACGGGCCGCCATTGTGTTGTGGCCATATTTTGATCTTGATGAAAACAGCTATACAGACTGTATAGCTGTTTCCATCAAGATCAAAATATGGCCACAACAGTTCCAGTTGTATTGCAATACAAAAAAATTGTACATAGTGGTATCATTGTACAGGCACTGCTGTTACCTGTGGTTCTTCAGGGATAGTCAAGGCACTGGCAGTCAGGCAGTGTATTCCCTGTCGTCCCGGCCACTGCGCGCCACGCAGCTGTGACCTGTGGGAGGAGCCGGCGCCGCAGCGGCCGGATCGGCATAGGCACCATATAATTTACACAGGCAGAGGCAGCAGCCAATCGAGGAACAGCCGGGTCAGTGTCACATTAAGCAGAGCGGCGAGCGCAGAGGCTCGAGCGGCAGAGCCAATCTGATGCTCGGCCGGGGGTGAGGAGGGAGGGATGGTCACGCACGGATGCATCCATGTAGTCGGAAAAGACAGTCGTAGCCCCAGCAGCAGCCAGGCTTTGAAAAAAAACACCACAGCTGCCGCGGAGGCGGCCGCAGCGGCGGCTGCAGCGGCCGTTGCAACACAGGGATTTCAACACAATCTCTTACGATTCCAGGGGGGGCAAATGACCCCCCTTGCCCTATGGTGCGGACGCCCTTGTGCACATGTCCAGCTCATTCCATTTATCTTTGTGGGTTGGACTAGCAGGGATGACTCGGAGTGCATAAGTAATCTCCCAAAATAAATTAACGAGTTAAAACTAATATAGACAATATTCCAAACTAACGACAGAATAACAGAACTTCCGAAAATACGAATCAATTCCGAACAATGAATATATAATTTCCCGAAATAACAAAAACGTTTAAAAAATGAATCATTCTAACATAACCATTATGACTAAACAAAATGAATTAAACCAAAATTAAACAAAACAATTTTTTCCATCGTGCACATCTTTAGCTAGAACAGTGGTTCTCAACCTGGGGGTCAAATGACGATTTACCAGGGGTCACCGAATTCTCAGCCTTTTTGCGGCCATCCAGCAGGGCTGTCCCTGGAGCCCACTCAGCCTCTTCGCAGCCACCCATTCAGTTCACGGCATGGTTGGGGGCGGAGACTAGAGGTCAGCTGACTGGTGAGGAATGTGAAGTGGGAGGGGCTGAAGAAGACCCTATCTACTGATTTTGGCATAGGTGTCACTGCTACGAGACACCACAAAGTCAGAGACACAGTGAGTAACACTACCTGTGATTATAGTTGCCATTAAAAGTGATCAAGAGCACCTAAGTTGGATGATCAGAACTCTTCCCAACATTACCACTCATTCCATCCCCCCCCCCCCCCCACACCACCAAGGAGTAAGAGCAGGAAAAAAATTGAGAATACATGAAAGGGTGAGGAAAAAGGGGGAGGAACAAAGAAAAAGGGAGAGAAAGAATAAGGGAAAGAACAAGAAAGACGGCTAGAGAGAGGGATGTGGGGAAAAAAAACAAGAAATTAAGATAGAGAGAGATAAAAGGGAAAGAAAGGAGAACAAAGAGAAAGAGTGGTACATCCTAAAATGTATCATAAGGGGTTTTAATACTGTACGAGAGGAAGGGATTCAGGGAGCGCTATATGTCCGTGGGTTAGGGGCGCAAATTACTTGTCTTGCCTTGGGTGCTGACAACCCATGCTACGAAAATAATTTTACTGTTAGGGGTCCCCACAACTTGGGAAACCACTGAGCTAGAACATCTGTCTGCTTTTTGTTTTCTCTCTCTGTCCCTGTTGGAGACTTTTCCTCACTTGTAGTAAAACCGTTGTAAACAGAGCAAAAAGTGATGGAAAATCTTTGTAATTTCTTATGGAATGTTCCTTCAGCATGCATGGTGATCATGTGGGTTATGCCCCCCCCCCCCCCAAAAAATTAATAATTTCTTTATCCATCCCTATTCCACTAGCTGGTGTGAACTGAAGCAATTAAAATGGATAATAGTGATTGTTTCTTATTAACCACTTGTCGACTGCCTGACGTCAATTGATGGCAGCAAAATGGCACTCCTGCGCAAATCACCGTACGGCCAGTGCTTTAAGGAGTATAGGGGGAGTGCGCACGCTGCCGGAGGCACAAGCGTGCCACGTCCTTAAGCAGCCAATGCGAGAATGGATATTTGGGTGTGTAAACACCCAAATCCACGTCCTGTCACGGGAGAGGAGACAGATCGTTTGGTCTTGGTATATAGGAACAACGATCGGTCTCCTCACCAAATCAGTCCCAGCTCCCCACAGTTAGAACACACAGTCAGAGAACATATTTAACCCCTTAATTACTCCCTATTGTTAACCCCTTCCCTGCCAGTGACATTTATACAGTAATCAGTGCATTTTTATAGCACTGATTGATGTATAAATGTCAATGGTCCCAAAAATGTGTCAAAAGTGTCCGATCTGTCCACCGCAATGTCGCAGTCCCGATAAAAATTGCAGATCGCCGCCAATACTAGTAAAAAAAAATTTTTTATAAAAATACCATAGATCTATCCCCTAGTTTGTAGACTCTATAACTTTTGCGCAAACCAATCAATATACGCTTATTGCGATTTTTTTTTACCAAAAATATGTAGAAGAATATATATCAGCCTAAACTGAGGAAGAAATTTGTTTTTTGTTTTTTTTTTTAATTGGGATATTTATTATAGCAAAAAAGTACAAAATATTGTGTTTTTTTTTTTTTTTTCAAATAAAACACAATCTAAAAATGCCATAAATCTATCCCCTATTTTGTAGATGCTATAACTTTTGCGCAAACCAATCAATATATGCTTATTGCGATTTTTTTTTACCAAAAATATGTAGAAGAATACATATCGGCCTAAACTGAGGAAGAAATGTTTTTTGTTTTTTTTTAATTGGGATATTTATTAGAGCAAAAAGTAAAAAATATTGCGTTTTTTTTTTAAAATTGGCTCTCTTCTTTTGTTTATAGTGCAAACAAATGATCATATACCGCAGAGGTGATCATATACCACCAAAAGAAAGCTCTTTTTGTGGGAAAAAAGGGACATACATTTTATTTGGGTAAAGTATCGCACGACCGTGCAATTGTCAGTTAAAGCAACGCAGTGCCGTATCGCAAAAATTGGCTTGGTCAGGAAGGGGGTAAATCCTTCCGGGGCTGAAGTGGTTAAACAATGGAAAACACAATAGATACTAATTCAGTTTTATTACACATCAATTATAGAAATTATAAGAATGCTGCCATATTTTAAAATGGGAACAAGAACCTCAAAAACGCCACCTCATGTCAGTCTCAATGATACAAAACATTGAATACATTTTATAATATTTATATAAACATATATTTTTTTTTAACAAACATTTAAAACAATACGAAAAATGGCAGATCCTTTTCATACAGCACACCGTACACACATGCGCCCCACCCCTTTTTGACATAACCCAAATAATCTAATGCAGCATGGTGCCCCATTACACTGTTCCTCTTGTTTACTTTAATTTCTTCTGGCCAAGCTCAGCTCTCCCATTCATCCTTATCAACGCTGTGGCTGTGCTTGTGCGCTGCAGGACAAAATAAACAATACCTGGCACAGTTGTAAGTTGAGCAGTCTTGGGACTGTGCTGCATTTCAGGTTACATTTATAGAGTGGGGAAGCACATACCCAGTTTTTTTTATCCAAATGTCGAGCTGTCCTTTCAAAGACAAGTTCACTTTTAGTAAACGTCCACGCTCCCTAGCCCTCAAACTGAATCTAACCTATAAACCAAATAGCCAGCTGCTTACCCCTACTTGCCACAGCCCCCACTGATTTTTACTTTTCAGGGCCAAAATCTTCTTTAGTGCTGGCCAAGCCTGTGCAGTGAGACCCTGTAGACTGGAATGGGGTCTAATTTCGTGTGTCTCAAGATTAGTTTTATAGGCAAGGTGGACTTGCAGTTTTTTATTTTAAACATGAACTTGTCCTTTAACCACAATTGAACAGTCCAATCACAAGTGTACTACAGAGGAGACATGATACAGATATAACCATAAAGCTGTACTTAAAGTGTATCTGGGGTCAAAATATAAAATCATATTTTTCATACTATATTTAAATTACATTTAAATAATTTCCAGCCTACTCCTATTTATCTGAACAATCTTGAAGTCTGTAAACTAAGGCTGGCAATACATTATACAATTTTCTTGTAGAATTTTTCCTTATATTTACCAAAACCATATAATATGAGGTCAACCCTAAACACTTTCAAATTGTATGCAACTAGGCAGGCCCTTGCACTACATAGTTGAAGGTCAATCGTATAATGTATGACCATCCTTGCTTTGTAAGCAGGAGCGTACCTAAAGCATTTGGCACCTCGGCGAAACCTATATCTGGTACCCCCCCATCTGGACCACCAACTACTGCCCTGCCCCACCGCTCACAGACCCCCACCCCACCAACTAATGCTCACCCCTCACTACCAGACCCCCAACTACTGTCCCGCCACTCCCCACTGATTGACCCGCACCCCACCAACTAACGCCCCAACCCCCCAACTACTTCTCCGCCACTCCCTGTTGACAGACCCCCTCCCCACCAACTACTGCCCCGCCCCCACTACCAGACCCCCACCCCCTAACTACTGCCCCCCCACTCCCCACTACCAGACCCCCACCCCCCCAACTACTGCCCCGCCACTCTCCACTGACAGACCCCCACCTCACCAACTAATACCCCCACCCACCCAACTACTGCCCCCCCACTCCCCACTTGGCAGACCCCCCCAACTACTGCCCCCCACTCCCCACCAACAGAACCCCCAACCCCTGTGAAATCCCCAGGATAAGCACTCGGCATTCAAGTGGTTAATCCAGCCTGTGTGTCCTCCATTCCAGCCTGTGTGTCCTCCATTCCAGCCCTTGTGTCCTCCGTTCCAGCCTATGCCTGTGTGCCCCGCTGACCACTCGGCATGTAAGGGGTTAATTTTACTAAGTTGCCTGGTCGGCTGCAGGATCTCCATGCTCGGCTTGTATAGCCTGAAACCAGTGCATGCACAGTCATAGCAGGGGATATTGTCTTTCTCAGGAGACTGATATTCATGCTACACTGGCCTGAAAACCCTAAGAGGTGCCAGCCTAACACCCCCCCAATGTGCGGCACCCCCCCCCCCCCCCGTGGGTACTACACTGTTTGTAAGATCCCCTCACATTTACTTCCTTGAAATCTGTGACATGTATTCACTATGCCCTGTATGTAGGCACTGCTGTGTCACAGAATTCACAGCCTGCCTTCTGACTACAGAAGGAAGGAATTTTAGGAGGCGGGGTTAGTACAGGAACCATGGGATATGTAGTCGAGAGGAGAAACTGCAAAGCATGCAAGGAATCCAGGAAGTTGTGGAAAGAGATGACCAGCAGACAGGCTGTGTTGGAAGAACAGCAATTTGCTTACATACTGTCACTGTGTATATGCATTATAGCTGTCTATCCAGCAGGTGGCACTGCAGTGTTATAGTGTGTTATCTATGGTAATGTAATCAAAGGATGTTCTGTCTATGTTCAGTGTGCACTTGTTTGTATTCAGTTCCTGTCTCCATGATAAAAGATATGTTCTGCTATTTCTCTGTGAAAGTAAAGGATATTGTTATATACACGACGCTTCCAGCGCATTATTTCAATACTCTAACAACAGCCAGAACACAAAACATGAAAGGAAAATTATCACGTAAGTTTAAATTGGTTTGTCAAATATAACTACTGTCTGTATTGTTATTACAATGATGATGATGATATAAAATTAAAATGTATGCTGTGACCATAGATCTCCTTTAATATGAGGCAGGTGTCTCTGCAGACATTTAGGATTGAAATGGAATCAATGTACTAAAAATTAACATATAGGGGTGTATTTACGAAGCAATGATTGTAACATTCACCAAGCAGTCACTGCATGGTGCATCAGTAACTGTAATTTAAAACACCAGAACTAGGAAGGTACACCTGCAGTGAATGTTTGGTGGATGCCACATTTAACTGTTTAAAAAAAAATTGTAATGTTGTTGTTAGGCAAAAGATTCATATTTTAAAGATAACTGTTCAATACAATATGTTTAATATTATGTTTGTTTTAGTTGATATGAAGAGGGAAGCCATTTTAGCTGCTACCTCAGACAGAATGACCAAGTGTACACTCACTCTGTTCCAACCATCATACAAAAGGAATGCAGCTCTAACTGGGTTTGTGTTATATGAGCACTCAGGAAACGGGTTTAATGAGACCATAATCTAAACATTTGACCAGGGCTTCTCTGGCCACAGCTATAATGTGTTCCTTCTTTGGATTTTTCTCCTCTTTTCCAATAACAGTCAGGATCTCCAGCATTTCAGCCTCGACCATTTTCTTTGCAAGCTCTTTGTCAGCATTAATCAAGTTGTAGACAATCACAACTCCACGGTGCTGAACCTGCAAGTCCTCATTAAGGCAAAGTCTCTGCAGGATCTCCATCCACTGTGTAGTCTAAAAAATGTATACACACATAAAATTATTTATATATAAAAAGGAACATGTCAAATGGCAAAGCCAAAAAAGAGAGATAAATCGGAAACCAATTAGATATAAGCTAATCCAAAAGCTTCCATGTTCCCATTATAGCATTTGCACAAACCAAAAGGGGTCAAAGTTTGACAGCTCTGCTGATCATGAACACCCCTTTTTTCCACCACTACAAGTTTGCGTGGGAATGAACTTAAAATCCAAAAGATTCAACTAAATGTGTCTTCTCTTTTAGTTACTTGTACAGTACATGGCAAAACCTGTACCAGGTTGCACTAACTACCTCTGACCCCACTACATTGCCGGATGGTCCTAAATGGTCAAAACACCTTGGGGTTGATTTACTAAAACTGGAGCATGCAAAACCTGGTGCAGTTGTGCATAACCAATCAGCTTCCAGTTTGTTTGTCAATGCTTAATTGAACAAGCTGAAGTTAGAAGCTGATTGGCTACCATGCACAGCCGCTCCAGATTTTGCCCTCTCCACTTTTAGTAAATCAACCATCTTGTGTTTGTAAATTCTTCCTGTGATCTCTGCCATGTCTCTTCATTCGAAGAAAAGACAAGTGGAGGCTTCTTTACATATATCTTCATGTAATCAGTGGTAATGATGTCACTGTTAAAACATAGATTACCAATGTGAAGATATGCAATGGTTGTGGCCATGTCATTGAACTTCTGAGGCCTAAGGGAGTAATTACACACTTCTGGACTGCATATGTAAAGGACACATTTTCAGTGAGAAATATGGAGGATGTCACTGTTAACTTGTCCTGCAAATGGTGGTTGCCTGTTTATCGTGCTTCAATATTTTGAATCATTTACTGAGAAAAAGCATGCAGATAACAAATTATGATTCTCTGATATTAAGAATTGTTCCAGGTCAGTGACTTTTAAAGAATTTAAGCTAATTGGTCAGCGTAATAGCCAGGAAACTAAAATTTTGAAAGGCGTTAGCTATAGCAGTCCCGTATTACTCTGAAGGTAGGTTTACTTTAATCAGCATGTTCTTGTTTCAAATGTTAACTGCCTTAAAACTAGAATTCTACAACCCCTTGCTTTCCAGGAACTTTTCAGTTTTTAATGCTGTGATAATTTGACTGACCATTACTCAGTCATGCAACACTATACCATAATAAATGTTATATCATTCTTGTTTGCCTTATTTTCTAGTATAAAACATATTAAATAAAAATATCAAGACCGTACAAACACCCCCCAAAATGACCCATTTTTGTAAAATGGATACCCCCAAGGTGATCTTATTTTTACCACAATGTTTTGGAAATGAAGAAATATGCTGGTACATAGGTGTTTTTTTACCTTTGGGTACTGTAGATTGTCACTGTTTCACAGGCTCGTACAATTTTAGGGCTTGACATGTTTTGTGTCTATTTAATTATCACAACCTCATCTTTTATATTTTACAAAAAATAGGTAATATATCGGGGTTGATTTACTAAAACTGAAGAGTGCAAAATCTGGTGCAGCTCTGCATAGAAACCAATCAGCTTGCAGATTTTTTGCCAAAGCTTAATTCAACAGGCTGAAGTTAGAAGCTGATTGGCTACAATGCAAAGCTGCACCAGATTTTATACTCTCCAGTTTTAGTAAATCAACCCCATTGCGTTTTGTAAACTAGACTATTTTTTACTAAAAATATGAGTTTGATAAACAGTTGTCAAAAAATTCCCACAAACATTGGTGGGATTACAATCCCCATTTTAAGCTAATTTGTGAGCCAGTATTTCAAAATACATTTGTGTGAAAAAGTAATTGCCCCCTAAACCCAATAACTGATTGTGCCACCCTTGGTGGCAACAACTGCAATCAAGCGTTTGCGATAACTGGCAATGAGTCTTTCACATTGCTGTGGAGCAATTTTGGCCCACTCTTCTTTGCAGAATTGTTTTACTTCAGCCACATTGGAGGGTTTTCCAGCATGAACGGCCTGTGTAAGATACAGCATCTCAATAGGATTGTCATAGTCAGGGCTTTGACTAGACCACTCCAAAACCTAAATTTTGCTTTGTTTTAACCATTTGGAGGTGTATTTGCTGTTGTATTTTGGATCATTGTCCTGCTGCATAACCCAAATGCATTTGAGCTTGGGGTCACGAACTGATGGCCGGACATACTCCTTTGGGATTTTCTGGTAGAGCTCAGAATTCATATTTCCATAAATAATGGTAAGTCGTCCAGGTCCTAAAGCTGCAAAGCAGCCTCAGACCATCACGCTACCACCACTATGTCTGACTGTTGGTATGTTGTTCTTGTTATAAAATGCTGTATCAGTTTTTGCCAGATGCAACGGGACGCACACCTTCTAAAAAGTAAAATTTTTGTCTCATCAGTCCAAAGAATATATGCCTAAAAGTCTTGGGGATAATCAAGATGTTTTTTGGTAAAAGTGAGATGAGCCTGTGTGTTCTTTTTGGTCTGCAGTGACTTTGGCCTTGGAACTCTCCCATGGATGCCATTTTTGCCCAGTTTCTTTCTTATTGTTGAATCATGAACACCGATCTTACCTGAGGCAAGTGAGGCCTGCAGTTCTTTAGATGTTGTTCTGGGTTCTGGGTTCTTTTATGACCTCCTGGATGAGTCATCATCATGCTCTTGGAGCAATTTTTGTAGGCCGCCCACTCCTGGGAAGGTTCACCACTGTTCCAAGTTATCTTTATTTGTGGATAATGGCTCTCCCCATGGTTCACTGGAGTTCCAAAACCTTAGAAATGGCTTTAAAACCCTTCCTAGACCTATACATGCACATTACTTTGTTTCTAATCTGTTCTTGATTTTGTTTAGATTGTGGCATGATGTGTGGCTTTTTGTGATCTGTTGGCATGCTTCAGTTTGTCAGACAGCTTCTATTTATGTGATTTCTTGATTCAACAGGTCTGGCAGTAATCAGGCCTGGGTGTGGCAAGTTAAATTTAACTCCACTTTCCAAAAAATTGTGGTTAATCACAGTTCATTCATGATTCAGCATGGGAGGGGGCAAATACTTTTTCACATAGGGCCAGGCAGGTTTGAACAGCTTTTTTCCCTTAACAAATGAAATAATAATTAAAAACTGCATCTTGGATTCACTCAGGTTATCTTTGTGTAATATTAACATTTGTTTGATCATCTGAATCATTTAAGTGTGAGAAATATGCAAAAAAAATAAAAAATTAGGAAGGGGGCAAATACTTTTTCACATAATTGTATTGTCATTTAAGTAAGGTGTGCCTAATGTTAGCTTGCAATGAGCTGTACTCACCACTTGTGGTAATTTGTGGCATAGCTTCTTCTCGGCTGAGGTCAAAACAGCTAGGGTTCCTGCTGCGGCTCTTTGCAGTTTCACTTCATCCTCTTCACCGCACAACAATACTACCAATTTCAAACGATCATTTCCTTCCGCTAAGAACCTTTCCTGGATCTACAAGAATGATACCACAAACTAAGGCTGGGGGACATTTTGGTATTTTGACTGTTAAAATATTGAGCTTGTAAAGTGGTTTTATACTATTTGTAAAGCCATGGGAACTCCACTGGACCAGAAAGAGATTTTCCCTTTACAAAATAGGAATGTTCCATATTACATCATATATATGAAACATTACATATAAAAATAAGCATGCCTAAAAAAATGATAGCAATATAATAATGTGCTAAAACAGTGCAGTACTATTAAAGCAATTAAGATAACTGTCGACAAAAAAAAAAATATTGTCTCACCATATAAATCTGTTAAACTATGTTTTATTAAAGAACGCAGCAGTACACAATGCAAGTTTCAATACACTGAAGTATGGAGGAGTCCAAACTAGTTGCATCATGTGCTGATGACTGTTTTAGGGGCAGAAGAGTTCTCTGGGGCCTTAGTAATTGGGGGACTCCTGGAGAGAGTATAATTCACTTTTTTTGACATTCTCAACCCACCCTAGGGGCCAAATTGGTCTGCATATTTTATAATGGATTTGACATTCAGTATAGGCCTGGAGCTGAAGCGCAGCATAAAAGTAGGGCCGACATGATGGGGTTTTCCCTATAAGGCTATAGCAAGGTGGGGGTTGTTAATAAATTGATACAGTTGGTAGGAGGGATAAGTATTAGGAGGGATATGATAAAAGGTACCCCATTGGAGGATAATAGGGTGGGGCAGGGTGTGGCTGGGTGGTCCTAATGGGTTGCTAGGTGGGTGTTGGTCTTTAAGCATCACTTGGAATTTAGACAGCAACTGAGCAGATTCTCTGAGAAGATTCTCTGTGCCCGGCAGTTAACAGATTTAAGATGGAGGATCTTGACAATATGCTGGCCACTATTCGCGCGGCGGCGGTTGCCAATGGACCGCAATGGCTGCGTGATCAATTTTCCGGACTTTTGTCGGGGGCGGGGCAGGTAATTGCAAAACTTGCCCCTTCTCTTTCACGCGCTAAGAGGTCACGGCCTCCTGAGCGTTTGAGCCCCGAATTGACTCCGAGGGGGTGTCGCCACGCTGGGAGCCCAGTAATGGACCCTTCAGCTTCCGCGGCCAAGAGAACGCCTTCTCAGCAGGCTAGCGGGGCTGGGAGGAATCCCCTTCACAAGGTGTGCCCCTGAGGGAAGGAGTGGGTTAGCCACCCGATCCCACCCCCCTTCTACAGATTTGCGGGACCATGCGGCTGGCTCTGCGGGTGCTATGCCCGCCGTTAGAGCAGCCCTGCAGGGGAGAGTGAGATCGCCCAGTGCCGGCCTGATGCCTGGGACGGCCAGAACTGACAACAGGAGAAGCGGAGGTACCAAGAGGGGAGCCGGCGCCGAGTCCACTGCTCACTGGGACCAGCGTGCAGCTTCTGTCACAAGCACAAGGCAGAGAGCGCAGCGGGGGAGGAGGAACACGAGGGAGAACGGAGCGGCGGCCTCCAGTGACGTCATCGGCCGGCGCCTGTCACTGGGGAGAAGTGCGGACGGGCTGCAGGACGAGGCCAAGCGGTCAGAAGGAGAACTGACAGCATCAGAAGATGGAGAGGTGGGGGCGGATGCCGGCTCAGGGGGAGGACCGGAGGATCAGCTGCAGGGATCTGGAGCGACGGCTGAGCGGTCTGGGCAGCCTGGTGAGTACTATCCCTTTGTGTCTCCCCTGTCTGATGTTGTGTCATCTTTGTCTGCTGTCGGTACAGGGATGTTGTTACAGGGGCAGGTGCAGGAAAAGGAGGGCTCGGTGGCGGAAAGAGGACAGCAATCTATGGGGGGGTGCTGTGACGGGGCTAAGGCAGGACACTGCTGTGAGGGAGGGAGCCTTCCAGGGCACCGCTGTGAGGGGGGCATCCTTGCCGGGGGTGCCTTCGGTGGTGCCGGCGACGGCAGCCGGGGTAAATGGTGTGGCCGGCTTGCTACAAGCTTTTATGGCCGGTTTCAGTGAGGTCCTAGCCAGGTGCAACACGGGGACAAGTACGGCTGGGGTTGTTTCCCCGGCATCAGCATGGACGGCTGCGCAGTCTCCAATAATTTCATCAGGGGATGTGGCCAGCCAGGCTCGCATGGGGGGCTAGCGGGAGGGGTGTCGGTGACATCCCCCAAGTTGGGGGCAGGGCAAGCGGTAGTGGCTACGACCTCCGAAGTGGCATCATCGCAGAGTCCAGTCAAAGCGGCTGAGGAGGGAAAGAAGGCAATGGGGGACACCAAGGGTGTGCGTTTAGCGGACGCGGCAAAATGCGAAGTCTATGTGTGCTTCGAGGGACCGCTGGGATCTCATTTAAAACAGAAGTGCGTGAACGGATTTGGAAAGGTGAGTACGTGGAGATATTCTCACTGTTACCCCTGGAAAAGTTTAACCTGGACAAGGTCAAGCCGGATGAGAGTAAGAAGGAGGAAGAGGAGAAGAGGCGCTACCGGCTTATTCCCAGGACGTTTGGGAATTGGCTACAAGCGTTCAATATTCTTGCCAGCGTCATAGGCGAGAAGTCTCCAGACCAGTGCTCCACGCTGTTTTGCTATGCGGATGCTATTGGTGAGGCGCAGAGGGTGTATGGGGGAGTGTCCTGGTTGCGTCACGATGAACAATTTCATCAACGCAAGGCGCTCAGGCCATCAATTAGGTGGGACCACAAGGATATCAGCTTGTGAATGAAGTTGATGACCCAGGCGAGGGCGACAAACTCTCCCTTTCAAGGGGGGGCTGGTGGGGGAGCAGGAACCGCGTCACCATCGGCTGGAAAGCGGAAAGGTTTCTGTTGGCAGTTTAATGAAGGGAACTGCAGATTCGGGGGATCATGCCGGTTCCGACATGAATGCTCGGGCTGCGGGGGGATCTCATCCGCTCGCGAAATGCTTCAAGCAAAACAAAGGTAAGTCTGGTGAAGCTGGCAAGAGGGAGGACACCGGTGAAGGTGGAAAAACTGGCTCCATTCCTAAGTAGGTATCCTGACCAAACAGCGGCATGGCTTCTTTTACACGGTTTTTCTGTAGGTTTTGTGATCCCTTGCACTTCATCCGGTGTTCCTCCTGTCCCTGCTAATTTGTTGTCTGCACGACAACACCAAACGGTGGTGTCGGCGAAATTGGCTAAGGAAGTGGCTTTGGGTAGGATGGCAGGCCCTTTGATGCCCCCCCTTTAGCGGAGCTGGTTATCTCTCCGTTGGGGGTGGTTCCCAAGAAGGAACCCAATTCATTTCGGTTGATCCACCATCTTTCATATCCGCAAGGTTTGTCGGTTAATGATGCCATTGACCGCGAGTTTTGTACGGTCTCTTACGCATCTTTTGACAAGGCTGTTAGATGGGTTCGCAAGTTTGCCAGGGGGGCTCTTTTGGCGAAGACAGATATTGAGTCGGCTTTCCGCCTTCTTCCGGTGCATCCTGACAGCTTCCGTTTGTTGGGATGCATGTGGGAGGGTCATTATTTTGTCGATCTCTGCCTGCCCATGGGTTGTGCCATTTCTTGTTCACTTTTCGAAACATTCAACTCATTTTTGGAATGGGTGGTGAGTGACGTGTCCGGTTTGCATTCCATAATTCACTACCTGGACGATTTCTTGGTGATTGGCCCTTCGACGGGCAGGGGTTGCCATATTCCGCTGGCCACTTTGCAATACATTTTTGAGTTATTCCGCGTCCCTTTTGCGCAAGAAAAAACTGAAGGGCCGGTCATGGTCACCACGCTAACATTTCTGGGGATTGTGATTGACACGGTGCGTATGGAATGCCGGCTCCCCATTGACAAGGTGGAGGACATGCGGGCAGCAGTGTCCTTTGCCCTTGGCAGCAACAAGATTCGCTTGCGTTCATTGCAGTCTTTGTTGGACAAGTTAAATTTTGCATGCAGCATTATGTCCATGGGCAGGATTTTCTGCAGGCGTTTGGCTGCAGCCACATCGGGGGTCAAGGCATCGCACCATTTCGTGCGTTTGTCTAAGGCACACAAAGACGATTTGCGGGTATGGCAGTTGTTCCTGGCACAGTTCAATGGTAGGTCCTTTAGGATGGATGAGATGGTTTACGCGTGCGACTTGGAGCTGTATACAGATGCGGCCGGGGCAGTAGGTTACGGAGCGAACTTGGGGAGTCAGTGGAGTGCTGGTCCATGGCCGGACTCATGGCGCAAGGCGGACTTGCTGGGCAATCTGGTGCTGTTGGAGCTATTTCCCATAGTGATGGCGGTGGAAATTTGGCAGCAAGAATTCAGGAACAAACGGGTTCTTTTTCACTGTGACAATCTGGGGGTTGTACAGGCTATTAGCAAAATTTCCGCATCTTCCCCCCCGGTAGTGCGTTTTCTTAGGCATTTAGTGCTTTTATGTTTGTGTCTGAATTGTTACGTTCGTGCTGTTCATGTGCCGGGTGTGACCAATAATGTGGCTGATGGTTTGTCTCGCTTACAGTGGGACAGATTTAGAATGTTGGCGCCGGGAGGGGAGCAGCATGGCAGGCCTTGCCCGGACCACTTATGGGACATCGCATTTGAATGGTAACAGGGCTCATTAGTGATTCAGTGTGCACTGCCACGTGGACCGCATATGAGAAGGTTTGGGGGGAGTGGCTTGCACTCGAACAGGAGGTAGGTGGGTGTTCTAGCGAAGATGACCGTTTGTGCTGGGTGCTAGAATTCATTGGCAGGAACGTGGAATTCGGAGTCTCCGCCTCCAAATTGGGTCAAAAATTGTCGGGCTTAGCTTCCTGGTTTCAATTGTCGGGGGTTGGGGATGTCAGTAAGCATGCGTTGGTGAAAAGGGTTTTACGGGGCTACAGACGGGGAAAGACCACAAGGGATCCTCGCCGCCCTTTTTGTTCATCGCCTTATGAGGCTGCACTTTTTAGAACGGCATTTATATTGGCGTTTTTTGGGGCGTTCAGAGTTGGAGAATTAGTGTGCAGGTCAAAACGGGGAGGTGGTGATGTGGTGTTCAGGGGTGACGTGGTGTCCCTTTTCATTTGCAGGTCCAAAACTGACCAAGGTGGAAGAAGTGCATGGGTTACTTTAGGAGCGGTACGGGGCTCGCCAGTGTGCCCTGTTCGGGCAGTTCGGGAATGGTTAGATGTCAGGGGCATGGAACACGGTCCTTTTCTTCAACATAGTAATGGGTCCGCGTTGTCTAGGTTTCAGTTTGGGGCAGTTTTTAAGAAGTGTCTCCTGGCTGCAGGTTTCTCGACGCAGAATTACTCCTCCCATTCGTTCAGAATTGGAGCGGCCACTGAAGCGGCCCGATGGGGCCTGGAAGACAAGCTGGTGAGACAACTTGGTCAATGGGAGTCACAACGTTTCCGGCTGTATGTGCGGCCTCATCTATTGTGAGCTTGGGTAGGCTTTAGGAAGGCACGGGAAAAGTGGCGGAGAAGGGTGATCATGTTTTACGTGTGTTTATGTTTCTTGTGGTTTTTCCTGCATGTTTGTGGGTGTTCATTTGTTGGGTTCATGTTGTGGTGTTTTGGTGCTGGGGATTTGTGTTGTTTATGTTTTGTGTTGCCTTACTGGTTCCGGAATGTTTGGTGTGGATCCTGGGCCATTCTTACATTTTCTGGGGGGCTAAGAGGGCTGAGGTTAGGCATGATGGTCGCCAGTTGGGATTCTCCAGAGAACAGGTCAGGATCAGGGGGATCGGGGTCAGGGGCATGTTGTGGTCTAGGGTTCTTCCAGAAGTGCACCATTACGCCAGGCTTGACAGGCCCCCCCGACGTGCTTCTGCTTCATGTGGGGGGAATTGATTTGGGGCTCCGGGCTTCCAGGGAATTATGCAGGGACATTAAATAGGATTTATTAAGATTGCGTACCCTGTTCCCGCACACAATTGTAGTATGGTCGGACATGGTGGCTAGGGCCTCCTGGCGTTTAGTGGTATCTGTGGAGCGGATTAATAAAGCCAGAATCAAGATCAATAAGGCAGTAGCGAAGTTCTTTGTCCGCAACAGCGGTTTGGCGATTCATCACAGGGAATTGGAGCAGGATCCGTGGTTGTACATGAGGGGGGACGAGGTCCATTTGAATGCGGTAGGGATTGATCTTTGCTTCCTGGGCTTACAAGACGGCATTCAAAGAGCTCTGTGGGTGTGGCGGGCCGCCCAGGCGTAAGGTTTCATACCAGGCGTCTTGGCAGAGGTCGTAGGGTTTTTGAAGGCGGGGATAGTGAATTTCTTTGGAAAAAAGATGGGTTGGGCCCATCTCTGGTAGGGGTGTACCTGCCCTAATAAGGGCGGGAGTAATAGTTGGCTGTATTGGGGTGGGGCAGGGTGTGGCTGGGTGTTCCTAATGGGTTGCTAGGTGGGTGTTGGTCTTTCAGCATCACTTGGAATTTGGACAGCAACTGAGCAGATTCTCCCACCCTCCCTCCCTAATTTTTCGTATGTTATTGGGGGGAAATGTTATGTTTATTTGTGTGGGTGGTATTTTTGCTGGGATTGCACAGTGTCATAGCAGATGGCAAAGGTCGTAGGGTTTTTGAAGGCGAGGATAGTTAATTTCTTTGGAAAAAGATGGGTTGGGCCCATCTCTGGTAGGGGTGTACCTGCCCTAATAAGAGCGGGAGTAATAGTTGGCTGTATTGGCTCGTGAATTTGCCTAAATTTGTCCCAGAGCTGGCGTAAAGCACAGCTGGGGGCCGTAATAGGCGAGGTAGTGCCAGATACCGAGATTTGAGCAGTCAAGGGTGCCTTCAAAAATCCTATGCAGTTTTTCAGTTCAGTTATTTCTTTTATTGAAGTTTTTTTGTTATTTGTTTGTTTTTTGTGTAATAAAATAGGCTGCTATGGCCATTTTAAACCCAAAACAAGTTGTCTGGCTTAATTATTGTAATATGATAAGGTGTACCCCAGTCAAGTGTCAAGAGAGGCCCTGAAGAAATTAGTTTACTCTACAAAACCGGTCAGGCTGAGTTTGCTCCCTATTCCCAGACTGCTCAATCTTATGATTACGCTTCTGCTAATTGAGATGTAGTCTGAAATACTAATGCGTTACCAAATGAGTGTAATGTTGAAGCTTCTGCTAATATGATCCTTTGATGTCTTGGGACTTATCCACTACTGAGTTGGAAAGTTTTACTTTGGCTGTTCAGAATGGGTGCAGTAATTTTTACTTTATTTATCCGGGTTAGTAATTGCTTTCTGAGTGTTTCAATGCAAACTATGAACATCCTCTGTCTTCTGAAGCTTACTGCGTGAAATTTACAGTGAACTTATGAATCCCCAGTAAAGCTGAATGTACCCACATGGATGGATACTGTCCATGGCATAAATCCACCAGTCTTGCTGTGACACACTTTACATGATACAACATTATCCAGATTCATCAGCCTATTTCTTGCTTAGCCATTTTATGGGGTTTGGATTTACAGCACCCAAACGCTATAATGGTCTTGTACATCCTATATATAGAAATACAACCACAGTAAAGCATCAGATTATTATTATTATACAGGTTTTATATAGCGCCAACAGTTTGCGCAGAGCTTTACAACATGAGGGATCTTTAGGGCCATTTATTTAGAAGCTTTACTATGTAAGTATTATACATTCTATATTCTATAATTATTCTATATTTTGTGATTAGATGATCTAAACAAGAACAAGCAAGGGAGAATATGTATGTCTTTTTATATGGTATACTAAATGTTGTTTTGTCTTGGTCTTAATATCTGTGATTCTGAATAAAATATCTAAATTCAATAGCTATTTATGTTTATATACATTTATTTTATTTTTGTTTCAAGGGTTTCTCGTGTTAGCCTGTGAACAGTAATTTTGTGAGATAAAGTTATTTGTTTGAATTAGGGTTGTCCCGATACCGATACTAGTATCGGTATCGGCACCGATACCAAGCATTTGCCCAAGTACTTGTACTCGGGCAAATGCTCCCGATGCTTCCGCCGATACCTTGACTGTCAGCGGTGATGGACGTGTGGGGGAGTTACAAGCTTCTCCCCCCGCGGCTTTCAGCTGCTTAGTGACATACAGCGGTGATCGGTGCTTGTAATTCCCTCACACGCGATCACCGCTGACTGTCACCTCCTCCTCCTTAGTCCTCCTCCGTTCCTCTGTCCCCCTCCGCTGTCCTGCTCCATTGCTGTGTCCCCCTCCGTTCCTCTGTCCCCCCCCGCTGTCCTCCTTCTTTGCTCTGTCCCCCTCCGCTGTCCTCCTCCGTTCCTCTGTCCACCTCCCGCTGTCCTTCTTCTTTGCTCTGTCCCCCTCCGCTGTCCCCATCCGTTCCTCTGTCCCCCTCCGCTGTCCCCATCTGTTCCGGCTTTCCGTTGTCCCCCTCTCTCTTCGTCTGTCCCCTCCGTTCTGCTGTCTCTCCGCTGTGTGTATGGAGAGAGTCAGCTGACTCTTTCCATTCACATAACTGAAACATTGTAATCTTCTGTGATTACAATGTGTCAGTTTATGAATGGAGAGAAGCTGCTGTGTTCTCTCCATTCATTCTCAGTGCAGCTGACGCTGCAGAGAAAGGGACTGGGGAATCTCTATCCTCAGTCTATTTCTCTGTCTCAAGGGGGAGATATCAGAGGTCTGTTAAGACCCCTGATATCTCACCAAAGCCCCCCAACAGGGCTGATTAAAAAAAACAAAAAAACACACACATAGTGCAATAAAGAATAAAAAAAAAAAATTGTAAAAAATAATAAATGTAAATGAAAAAAACCAAAACAAAAACACACACACAGACACCGTTCACTATGCCCCCACCCCCACCCCCACCCCACCCCCCCCAAAAAAAAAAAAAAAAAAAAAAAAAACTGTCACGTGACATTAAAAAAAAGTATCGGTAATCGGTATCGGCGAGTACTTGAAAAAAAGTATCGGTACTTGTACTCGGTCCTAAAAAAGTGGTATCGGGACAACCCTAGTTTGAATAGTTGGCCTTACTGGAGGCTCAGAATTTGGATGGTCTGTGCCTATTTTTCATTTTGCAAAAGATGATTGTTACGTCTATTTCAGATTGAGGATTTAGAACTTTCCTTGACTCTACCTTTGCATGTGTATTCAGATAGGAATGAGGCATGAGCACTACTTTTAAGACTAACAGACTTCAAAAATGCCAAGAAAAAAGTATTAGCACAATCCACATCAATAAGCACATGCGTTTGAACATGTATTTCTAATTTTGTGTTTCCTGTTTCAGCAGTGAAAATGCTAGGGTTTTAGATAACAGTTTATGTTTTGGATGGAAATTTCTGAGGGCAATTAGTCTGATTCCTATCTTAATCTGTTGGACACATCAATGGATGAACCCAAAACTAGACAGAATAGGGAAATACTCAAAATAACGAAGCCCTAATGGTTTCAAATGGTCAGGGGATGCAGAAAATAAGCCAGGGGTGGAATATGACATTGGGGAAATATTACAAATAGTTGCCCTCCTCCAGCATTTAATTCATCTAACTGTGTCTCTTCTGGCCTCATTCTAAATTCACTAGCTGCAATTCTCACTCAAAATGGGTGCCGTGCATATGCAATAAGCTACCACTGCATCCACTTAAACTAGGTTATTTCTTAGCAAACACTGATAAGCGTAAAGGGGAAGGATTATCACCAAAATAGCCATTACAGCTGCAAGGAGGCATTTAAAGTATCACTAAACCCACATCATAAAAACTATCAATAAATGGTGTATTACATGCTGTTCATACTCACTCAGTCAGTATGAGATTAGTTTTCTGTATTCTGCAAAAGAATCTGGTTGATCCTGCTGTTCTCTATATCTACCTTCTGTTCATTTCCCCAGTTCAGCTAGGGATTTTACAGAGCAGTGTTAGCAGCTCTGCACATGCTCAGTTTTCAGTGAGTTTCAATGCTGAGCATTTCCTCTCTATCACATCTGAGCAGCTCATGCGACTATAGAGTCACACATGTGAGCATATACACAGTGGTAAATTACAGCCCACTCCCTCCTTCCTCCTTCTTGCCCACTAACCAGCTAAACACAATGGGGGTGGGATATTGCATGTAGCTTAATGGTGGCTTTACCTCCCTCTTTTTTTAAGATACATGCTGGAGTGGCATGACACAGCCTGTGACTGGCAGAAATCTGGCCACATCATGTTATTGCCAAAAAATAATAAATATTTGATTTTAAATATATATTTGTATGACAATTTAAAACAGTATATTGGTATTATGTATTTTTACTCTGTATTCCAAAGGCTGTTTTTTTTTGTTTTTTTTAACATGTGACCTGCAGCAGAGGACTAGAACCTCCCCCTGCTTATGTTTCCCTGCAGACAGACTGGGAAAGAGGTGGGTCATTTAACTGCTGTATATTGATTGAGAAAAAGCTACTTAGATTTTTTTTAATTAAAATAATTACAGTGCCATCATCCATATATAGAAACAGAAGAGACAGATTAAATTAAACCGTGTGTCTTTAGTATCACTTTAAACAAGGTAGACTAGTGTGGGCATCTACTTGTAGCTAATAAACCTTTTCTTTTGAATTCTTTTTAGGTATCCCACACAGTGCACAGAGTAGATATGATGTCTGCACATCTGAAGAATGCAGACAGAATGACTGACCAGAACAAAAAGGCATACTTAATAATGAGGCTTAGAATTTTGCTTAAGCACTTAAGCCCCCAACCATTTGGCTGCTCAAAGACCAGAGCACTTTTTGCAATTCGGCACTGCGTCGCTTTAATTGACAATTGCGCGGTCGTGCAATGTGGCTCCCAAACAAAATTGACATCCTTTTTTCCCCACAAATAGAGCTTTCTTTTGGTGGTATTTGATCACCTCTGCGGTTTTTATTTTTTGCGCTATCAACAAAAAAATAGCGTCAATTTTGAAAAAAACGCATTATTTTTTACTTTTTGCTATAATAAATATCCCCCAAAAATATATAAAAAAAATGTTTTTTCCTCAGTTTAGGCCGATATGTATTGTTTTTTTTGGTAAAAAAACCCGCAATAAGCGCTTATTTATTTATTTGCGCAAAAGTTATAGCGCCTACAAAATAGGTTATTAATTTAGTTTTATGGCATTTTTATAAATTTTTTTTTTACTAGTAATGGCGGTGATCAGCGATTTTTATCGTGACTGCGACATTATGGCGGACAGATCGGACACTTTTGGCACGATTTTGGGACTATTCACATTAATACAGCGATCAGTGCAATTAAAAATGCATTGATTACTGTGTAAATGTGACTGGCAGTGAAGGGGTTAACCACTAGGTGGCACTGTAGGGGTTAAGTGTGTCCTATGGAGTGATTCAAACTGTGGGGGGGGGGGGCTATGTGTACTGATCACCGCTCCTGATCAGTGTCCTGTCACTAGGCAGAACGGGGAAATGCTTGTTTACATCAGCATTTCCCCGTTCTTCCTCTCCGTGAGACGATTGCGGGTAACCCCGCGGACATCGAGTCCGCGGGACCCGCGATCACACTCACGGAGGTCGCGGTGTGCGCGCGCGCCCACAAATCGCTTCTTAAAGGGCAACATACAGGTACGTTAATCTGCCTGTACATGCCCTTCTGCCGATGTATATCGGTGTGAGCCGGTCGGCAAGCGGTTATAGGAGTTGTAAAGGCAGAAGGTTTTTTTATCTTAATGCATTCTATGCATTAAGATAAAAATCCTTCTGTGTGTAGCAGCCTCCCCTGCACCCCCCTATTTACCTACCTGAGCCCCTTCTCTCTCCAGCGATGTCCACGATCTCCTCGGCCATCCAGGACACTCCTCCTGATTGGCTGAGACAGAGCAGTGGTACCATTGGCTTCCGTGGCTGTCAATCAAAGTCAGTCAGCCAATCAGGGGAGAGAGGGGGCGGGGCCAGGTTTGGGGCTCAGGGTCTGCATGGATTCACGGAGCTCTGACTCGGCTTGGGTGCCCCCTGTAGCAAGCTGCTGGCTGAGGGGCTAGGAGCAGCGAAGAGGGACCCGAGAAGAGGAGGATCCAGGTTGCTCTGTGCAAAACCATCTGCACAGAGGAGGTAAGTATAGCATGTTTGTTAAAAAAAAAAAAAAAACAAAAAAAAAAAACAAGCATTTACAATCACTTTATTAATACATTTGTGTATTGATAGCTGCATTCTAACCCGATGACTATGTGTTATTATTGGTGCATATAAAGCCGAATGTAGATGCGTTAAGCAATATAATCCAAGTATTTTGAAATATATTAATATTTAAGTTACAGTTGTAAGTGAATTGACTAAAAATAGTATGATAATTAGTAAAGGCTCACAAAGACATTATCTGTAACTACAACATTAAATTTTAAAATATGTTAAACTGATTTTAATATTGTCTTGTTAGCCCACAATAGTATCCCTTGTCTTTTGTAAGTACATTCCCATAAATGGAACAAATCTCCATCTACACAAAGGTAAAAACCTCATGAAACAATTATTGCCCTAGCTGGTACCAAAGCAAGTACTGTATGGCTCACTTACCTCTTTATTTACTGCCAAGTTGCACATGCATTCGGTGGCAGCTTGTCGGATCTGTTCATGATTCTCAAACATATAATTCTCTATTTCAGCAAGGGCCTTCTCCTTTATGATTTTTTTCCTTTACGAGAAACATTTGAAAAACATCACTTAAATATGTAAAGCATTCCTTTTCTGCCTTTATCAGCAATTTCACTTTCATCATTTTGAGCATTTTAAATTTTCCACCATTTACTGCTTGTGAAGTGAGAAGTTTTTTAACAACTAGCAGAACAGTGCTCAATCTGTAATCTAAATTAAATAAAGGAACAATAGTTGCTCCTGGGGCCAAATACCAGTTTTAGTTTCCAACAGTGATGAAATGATGTACTTTTTATTGTCTTTAACAATCAAGTAACAAACCTCATACTGAGCATACTTTGTACTTTGATAACTCCTTAAGGGAACTTCCCAAGGGGCATTCATATAGGATATAGTATGTAGGTTTTCAGCACCAGGAATGTGGAACTGATAGTTCTTGGTGTGGGCTGTGCATGGCTGCAAACAGGTAGAAATAAAATGTCCTGACACTTACCTTAACACAAGTTGGCCCTAACCCTACCTTCTCCTAACTCTTATGCCGTGTACAGACGATCGGACATTTCGACAACAAAATTGTGGATTTATTTCCAACGGATGTTGGCTCAAACTTGTCTTGCATACACACGGTCGCACAAATGTTGTCGGAAATTCCGATCGCCAAGAACGCAGTGACGTACAACACATACGATGAGCTGAGAAAAATGAAGTTCAATAGCCGGTGCGGCTCTTCTGCTTGATTCCAAGCATGCATGGAATTTTGTGCGTCGGAATTGTGTACACACGATCGGAATTTACGACAACGGATTTTGTTGTCGGAAAATTTGAGATCCAGCTCTCAAATTTTTGTTGTCTGAAATTCCAACAACAAATGTCCGATGGAGCCTACACACGGTCGGAATTTCCGACAACAAGCTCACATTGAACATTTTTTGTCAGAAATTCCGACCGCGTGTACGCGGCATTAATCTTAAACCAATCCCTGCAGCATCTTTTGTTGTATCGTCTAGACCCAAATGCCAGGCCATTCTCTATAGCCAATGGTTTGACACCTCTGAGAACATATACGGTAGTACCATCAGCTGGTATTAAACATAGTGATCTGAACCACTTCTTTAAATTGAAAGGAATTTATATGGCATGTAGTATGGTGAAAATGTAAACATTAATCTTTATCGTGTGAACATAAAACCAACCTTAATTTGTCACTTTTCCCAGCAAGGTTGGTCAGGCCTAAAAGTGCTTCATAGTTCTGCATACCATCTTTCTCTGTGTTTAGAAGACTGACCAGGGGACGTACCACTTCATATACCTGGAAGTATACCAAAATGCTTATAAAGAGCAGTCTCCAAAACATACATTTATGTGGTAGCATTTTTTTATCCAAGAATAAACTGTTTCAAAGCTTCTTTATCTTGAAAGAAAGAATAGTTACAGGCAGGTTAAAAGAAGACCCATTGTTTTTAATCTAAGCACACAGATTTAATAAAAAAAATCATCTTAAAAACCCAGTTAATTCAAAGGATGGCACTTATAAAGCAAGGTCCATGGAAAATAAAACTTGGGGGGAAAAAATAACGTTTGATCCCTGGATCAACAATCGACAGCGTCATTTATTATAACTATTAGTAGACATTGATATTTTTTGCATTCAGAAGCATTACCCAGTCCATTCTTAAAGCATTCTATTGAACTGGCTAGAGCCTGCTCCTGTGGAAGACTATTCTGTGCTTGTACAGTCCTTATCGCAAAGAACCCTTACATTACTATTTTGCTGGTTAAATACATTGTGACAAGTTGGCAACTGACAAAATGATAATGTGTATAATAATGATTATCTATACAGATTCATTTACAGGTGAAAATTGCCTGTAATTTTGCTTGTGGAGTATGTTTACAGCTTGTTAAGTCCTTTTCAATGCACCCTAGTAAACACCATGGCCCCATTCACACAGGCATATCAGTCCATACATCTGTGCAAAGGGGCTGTCTTCTGTGCAGACCTGTGCCTGCAGCCTGATCAAATCAATGACTTGCGGTCGACTGCACAGATCTTCATGCGCATGCGGTTTGATGCACAGATCAGAATGCAGTCTGTGTCCTTATCCATGCATCAGACATGCATGGATGTACATTCGTAGATGCACATGAAGATATGTACAGGTCCATGCAGCTGGCTGCATGTCACAGATTTTCTGCCTGCACAGGTCTGCATGGAACACCTGTGCATCCCATGCAGGAAAAGACAGCCCCTTTGGACAGGGGTATGGATTGGTACACCTGTGTGAATGAGGCTTAAAGCTCTCCACTTGTACCTCTGTATGGTGAGGCTGAATAGTAATTTGACCTCAGCAGTCAAGGTTAGCAGGATAGCTGTAGGCATTTGATCTAATAAAATACATACCCTTTCTCCTGGGAATGCAATGTCAGGGTTAGATATAGCTGCTATTTTGGCAAGACCATGAGCGGCTTTTGTCTTCCCAGCTTCAGTACCTTCCAGAGCCAGTGGGATCATGGCCTATCAACACAAAGAGCAATGGATGAAATTGTTAAACCTTCTTGGTTAGGAATAGCTAACAAATGAATACTTGTAAGACCTATTGGATTAATAATAAAGAAGGGATATTGTTAAGCACTTTACCTTGCCACCCCCTTGTGCTACAATAGTTCCTCTGTCCTTTGGATCTTCACACAATGCCAGGAAAACCCTAGAAACAGTACAATGTAAATTAACAGAAACAGCTTCTAAAAAATGTATCTTGAATTCTCTCATCTCTGAGCTGTTTAAGGTGGTTGTAAAGGCTTAGGCCTTTTTACCTTAATGCATTCTATTCTTTAAGGTAAAAAACCTTCTGCATGCAGCTTCCTAGCCCCTCCTTATACTTACCTGACCCCGATCTAGATCCAGCACTGTGCACAAGAGCAGAGGCTCCCTTTGCTCTCTCCCTCCTCATTGGCTCAAAGCTGCTCTCAATCACAGCCAGTGACGTGGTTACAGGGGGCGGGTCTGAGCCATGCTCAAGAGCGAGCCTGCACGAGTGCCCCCATAGCAAGTGACTTGCTATTGTATTATATATATTTAAAGGTAAACTATAATGGTCTGGGGTCAATTTTATTTGTAATTTTTATAAATTTGTTTTTAAACAGATGTCTTTTTTTTAACTATGCATATAAAATAAATCTTTGTGTTACTAATAATTATTTAACACAGGGTACACACATGAGCTATGGAGAGAATGAGTATTCATATTTTTTCCTTTAGCAGTAAAGATAACTTTTATTCTAGGTGATATTACCTGGCTAGTTGCTCTTTTGTTTGATCTGTAAGGATAGCACTGTCTGCTTTCAACATGCAAGCAAGGGTGGATATCACATCAGCCTTCAACAGTCTCTTAACTCGCTTGGTCACAAAGTCTTTCTTGTCCTAACAGAACACAGAAGAAAATCGAATAAATGCAAAATAATATAGACAGTTTTCTCAAGCCAAATGAACAAATACTATGCAGCAGGACAGAACCGAATAGGTTGCAGTATTTGTCTTAGTAAAGTAATAACGTTGAAACACAATGTTTTCAGGGTGTATTCAGATGTTCAGTTATATTTTATTAATGAATTATTTCAATAAGTGCTGCTATAAAATATTCTGTACAGGTACTAACCTAGATGTGGCATAACTCTGGGTACCAAATATTTTATGGGTGCTTAACCAGATAACTAAAAAAAATGTTGTCCCAGTTATGTACATGATAACCAAACATGGCCCATTATCTGTTTTATAATTGGCCCTTCTCCAATAGGTGACTTACCTTTGGGTGCTGTTCAGGAACATGTTGCTTTGAGAATTTGGCCAGCTGTACCAGCTCAGGAATGACCTCTTTCACATCATAACTGTTTGTACAGTTGACCAGAGTGGAAGCCACTGAGTACAAGACTGTCTTGTCACTTGTCTGTGGGAGTAAATGCTGAGATGTCAACTAAACGGTACAGAGCAAGCATTATTAATATTATAAAGAAAATAGCATGTTCATTCAACACATCGGCTGTACAAACCTTAGCCAGTTCAAACATGGCCTGAAGAGATTGTTCATCTTCAACAAAATCATCCTTTACATCAGCATCTAAAGTCAGATAAGCCAAGCCTTCGACTGCCCACTTTCTTGTTTGTATGTCAATGCTGGGATTACATAGCCACCTATAAAGAGACACCGGTCACTTTCCAGGTGGGAGTGGAAAAGACAACTAAACACTCCATAAACAACAGATTTTATACAAACTGCTTAACTATTTGCTGGGTAATATTATTTCTTTGGAACCAAGTAAAGCCAGCATATAATATGTACTGTAATACCCTGTACACACGATAGGATTTTCCGACAACAAAACCGTGGATTTTTTTCCGACGGATGTTGGCTCAAACTTGTCTTGCATGCACACGGTCACACAAATCTTGCCGGAAATTCCGAACGTCCAGAACGCGTTGACGTACAACACGTACGACAAGCCGAGAAAAATGAAGTTCAATAGCCAGTGCGGCTCTTCTGCTTGATTCCGAGCATGCATGGAATTTTGTGCGTCGGAAATGTGTACACACGATCGGAATTTCCGACAACAGATTCTGTTGTCGGAAAATTTGAGATCCAGATCTCACATTTTGTTTGTCGGAAATTTCGACGGAAAATGTCCGATGGAGCCTACACGGTCGGAATTTCCGACAACAAGCTCCCATAGAACATTTGTTGTTGGAAAATCCTATCGTGTGTACAGGGCATAAGTAGTATATTTGTGCATGCTGTGATAGACATGAACGGTGAAAGGCTTTTATTGTATAAGTTACTTACTTCCTGCATTGTTTAGCAAGTTTATCTGTAGATCCCTCAGCAAACTGCCTTAAAGCGTAGTCTGAACCACCAGCTGATCCCAGTTTGCAAAGACCCTGAAAATCGAAAGCCATACAAAACAAGTAAGACACTCAAAGGAGAATTTATCAAATATCCAAGAACCAGGCACCTATCTAGTGTAAATATGACTGCCTCTTAGTATACTGCAACCCATGGACCTGCTATCCTGCACAGCCAACTGGTGACAGTTTTACAAAATATCTAGGACATTTTTACCAAGTTGCCTATATCTGATCAAGGCCATATTTTATGTTGGCATAATGCTACTTGTGCTGCCTTTGCAAGCTAATTAAGTTATAATTACTTATATAGAATGTGTAGTTTACCACTGCCATCTAGTGGCCAAAGTCTGTAGCAGCTTTATCTCCAGTTATGTAAATTTCTCATACAAGATGTGACCTTTGGTTCAGGAAGTTCTTCAGCCATTTTAGATTGTCATTCTACATGGGTGCAGCATGTCTGTTTCCCCCAAGGGGCTTGAGACATCATCACCTGTAAGTGCCTTTCTGTTGTGTCATCTGTTGTGTCATCTGTCATTTATTTTTATTTTTTATTTATTTATACTGATATCTTGTTATTGTATTGTATTGCAGTTTCACAAAACTAAAATTAAAAACTAAAAATAAAATAATAAAGAAGTAAAGTTGGATTACTTCGGTAGACAAATCAAGCATTGGGCTTCCGTTTACTGGAGTCTCTGACAAGTGTTTAGCTGTCCGTTTAGAACCACACATAGTCAGTGTTTTGAGAGCGGAACACTACTTTTGACCCACAAAGGGAGGAATTTTTTAAAAGAGAAGTTTAGGAACACAAAAAAAAAATCCATATTCACCCACATGGTTGACGCACTGATCCCAGCTGCAGCTGTCCCCCGCCAGCTTTACAGCAAGAACTGATCGCTAAGTTCTCGGTATCCAGTCTGCAGAGAGTCGGTGACTGTCAGTCACCGACTCTCTGACCTGCCTTTCCAGTGCAGGGGGAGGGAGTGGCTGGCTCAGGCATTCAGCGGCTTGTCGGTCCAGGCATTTGAGTGGATCCTAATTGGTTTCCCTGGTAGGTTAATTGGCTTCTGTCCAAAGTTGGCCCTAGTATATGAATGGGAGTTGGGGACCTTGGATTGTGGGCTCCTTAAGGGTAGGGACCGATGTGAGTGTGCGATGTATGTGTGGAGCGTTGCGTACATTGATGGCGCTATATGGGTACCCTAAATAAATAGGGATAATTGTAGACACGCACCCACACTCACTCAGGTTGAACTGGATGGACTGGTGTCTTTATTCAACCTTATTAACTATGTAACTATGTAATTATTTAAAGTTGGGATCTTTCCAGAGCCTGGACTGGGTGAGTGACTTAGATCCATAGGAGAAGTAGGGCCAAAATTGCTTTGGCTATACTTCTCCTTTAATTGGTTTTCAAACTTTTAGTAAATATTTTTCTCATCTTTCCTGTTTTGCACAGCCTTTGGTCTAGCAAAATGGGTTAATAACCCATTATTATTACAAGGTCATATTTTAAACCAACAATGATGAGTGAGGTCAGTGAAAAAAGTAATTTATAGAAGAGAAAATCACAGAAGGTAGCAACTTCCATTGAGATAGTCTGACTTGTATAGCAAGGGTCACAGAAATTCATAATCTATGGTCTCTAAAGTGAAAGCACCAAGGATCAGATTTGGAGTTCAATGTCAGGAACGTTGTGCCAGCAGGATTCTGCTCATAAGTATGCACTTGTTTCTGTGCATAGAAGCCTCGCTAGATAAGCAACCTGTGTGCACGAGTACACACACTGCCATGCATGCATGTCCACCATGGATAGTAGGTATATTTAAACTTGCATAGGCTCACTACTGAATGGTCTTTCAAATGTGTTCCTGTGACCCATGATCTCTGGTCTTGAACCTTGCGCCTGACCTTAATTACTGACCCAGCTTCTGTCTGACTTGTCCTTAGATTTCACCCGTTCCTGCATCTAGGTACTTGTGCCCTTCTATCATCCTTGCAGGCTCTGTTGTAACTTTTAGGGGAGCTCATGTAGGAATTGTGCAAGAGGTCACCCTCATCATCTTGGGCTCCTACTACAGGTACATGACACTCAAAGTAAATGGCACTGGTCCCATCCACTCTTTGAGCTTGCGGCAACTCTTAACTCTCACTGTTAAGCACCTACATTTGTATATGCTGCAGATTTTTGGAAGTCATAAGTCTTTACAGGCCCTGTTGTAGCTTTTAGGGGAGCTTGGAAAGGAATTGTGCAAGAGGTCACCCTCATCATCTTGGGTTCCTCATACAGGTACATGGCACTCAAGGTAAATGACACTGGTCCCATGCACTCTTTGAGCTTGCGGCAAGTCTTAACTTTCACTGTCAAGCACCTACGCTTTATTATGCTACAGAATTCTGGTAGTCACATGGTAGGCACAGTAAGGTGTTGAAAGCATAAAAGATTTCAGTTTGCTCATACTCACCACCAAAGCACGGATCTTAATCTTTTCATTCTTTGTTTTCTTGTAAATGTCTTTTAACATAGACACTCCATTAGTGATGATGAAGGAGGCACGGCTAAACTTTGTAGAGGCATGAATGAGAGCTTCCACTGCAACCAGCTGGTCTATCTCATTTTCTGATGCTGTCAGTGCTACCATCATTTCCATTACACCCTGCAGCCCAAGCAATTTGTTTCCCAGGTCAAATGGTCCTTGCAGAATACCTGACACAGTTTGTATGGCATGTAAGTTCTTCTCCATATTCTTGGGGTCAAAATTACCACTGCGAGAAAAAATAACAAATGTTTGTCTTGAGGCTAAACAGTAAGACATAAAATGGAGAGATGATATACAGTGTAAATAAAATGTCTCAAATGCATTGAAATTTGCAACATGTACCCTCTGGTATAGCCTACTCACATCACAAGTAGCCCTTGCCATACATATTTTTATTCTTATATATGCGGTTCTTAAATGGAGGTATTTATACCTATCTGTGTAAGCAAACCATATGATGAGGATATAGGCCTAGATCTTTTTTTCAAATATTGCTAGATTATATTATTAATTGTTGATTGTGATCGTGGAGGGGCTAACCAATCAGCAATCAAATCACTCAACATGGATGTTTTCCCACTTCCCTGTATTGCCATTTGATATGTTGGTGTGGTCAGAATTGAAATGGTCTGTAACTGGACCCCAATTATATGTTTTAAATGATTTTGTGATTTGCCATTTTATAATAATATAATACATACATTTTTTTTCAGATGTTGTGTTCTCAGCTATCTTTGTGCAAAGTAAAACATCTAACTGACTTTTTTTAAGTCATACTGGTAACTAATAGGATTGGTGATGACGAAGATCACAGTTTTGCAGAGGAGTATGGAAACATATTGGGCAATCCATTGGAGGCTGTATTTGTAAAAATGTTAAGGACCAATACCTTTATGTTTTTCAAATAACTGTAATTGGATCTATTTTAGATAAAGCACGGTACGTTATTTGCCAAGACTGAAACTGACTGAAACTGTTACTACAAATTTGCTTATAAAAAGCACACCTTGTCTATACATGTACTATTGGTTAAGGGGCAATAGTGCAGAATATAAATATCTTTTATATTCTTTTTTCCAAAAATAAAAAAAAAACTTTACATTTTAATGATCATTTTTTTTAATGGGGATTATATTAACCTGGTAGAGCATTGTGGCATTAATTACTGGCTTTTCAAATTTGTAAATTATTGTTAAATTACTTACGTTATGTACTCCTCACATATTACACGGAAGTTGTCTCTTTCGGGGTCACAACGCATGTCATCATATAGCTTATTCACAAGAATGGAAGCATTTAAACGGGTGTTCACAGTGAGTGGAAGGCAGTTTGGCAGTTCTGGGATTTGCCCCAAAATCTTTATTATCTTCTTCAGTCCTGTCAGTAAAAATTGTATTGCTTTATATATACAGCTCTGATCACTGACAACCTCATTGTTTTTGTGTTTTAAAGACCTGAATTTATTTTCACTTTTACAATTTTCAACGCTGTTTTCCTATGGCAATGTCCTTTGTAGTAGCTAGAAGAGGGGATTGCATATACTTTGAATGTTAAATTAATGTATGGCTTTCATACAATTGTCTACACACAGGCTTTATAGAGGCTACGGAAGTACCTATGACATAAATTATTATTATGAGATAAACATACCATAAAGGACATTTTTGCGGTAATCCTTTGCCATAGGTGCATTTTTGTTTGTAAAACAAATATTTACATAAATAATATGAAATATAACATTTTGTTTAAGAATTTTTACAAATTTAATTAAATTGACCAAAAGTCATTACAGTTTCTTTTGAAACACAAAGCCTCATTCCTAGCTCCCATATTGCATTTTTTTTCTTTGTGTTTGTTCCTTCATTCACTCATATTTTTTTTTAATGACATTAATTTAAGAATTACATCTAAGTTGCTAAGCCCTGAATTGAAGTATAGAATTTAACAAATAATAGCTCCCATATTGCGTTTGTTTATATCTTTGTGTTTGTTCCTTCATTCACTCATTTTTTTTTTAAATGACATTAATTTAAGAATTACATCTAAGTTGCTAAGCCCTGAATTGAAGTATAGAATTCAACAAATAATATAAATCAAGACAGGAAAATTAACATTTATTTTAATGAAAGTGTTGCAAGATAATAGCAACTGTCTAAAAGGGAAATAAAAAGATGAAAAAAGCAATTTAGGGCAAAAATAAATTTGTGTCATCAATTGCATAATGCATTTTTTTTAAAAACATTTTATTTTGAGAGTTTTCAAATATTTGTTAATGTCACCTGAGTCAACTACGAATAGAGATTTGGTGTTGTCTTTAATCTTCTGGTCTTTGCGGGGGATGTTTTTATTAAGCAGATTTAGAGCCTGATCCCTGCCATGTCCGGAGACCTTTTTACTAACAAGCATGTCCAACAAGTGGGTGGTGATCATCTGGAGGTCCTTCTTGCTGTCTGTAACAAAACATTTAGATGGAGATGTGGAATCATTCATACCTATGTTCACAGTGTGCCAGTATGTACTATAATAAAATAAAGGATACTGTATTTAGTGGAAAATCTTATGATTGCAAAGCAAAAACCTGTATAGACAATTAATGGCAAAAATTGCAAAATAGTTGGGGAATACTGCTTTGTTGCTTCTTAGCACAAAAATCTAAGGCTGACCAAATATGTCACAATCACATTGTAAAATTTTCTTTCAATTTGCAACTAGTGCAGGGGCCCCTAACTGAGTACAGGTTGAAAAGATGATATATTTCTATTTCTGCATCATTGATTTCTGTATAATACTTGCAGAGAGAAACTCCTTTTGACTTTGTGCTATTGCATAATCTTATTGCAGTGTAAGTATCCATTTTCCTTATTTCTTCTCAATCAAATTCAAGTAAAAGAAAAGATTGTTCATGCAGGCCTTCATTTTTTTCTCTAGACACATTTTAAGAAGATGTATACAGAGCTTATTCAGATTGTAACATGTATGGCCGGTTTAGGAGGCTGTGTTTTGTGCACTGTGCATATTTTTATCAGTACAGCCTCAACTCTTGATTGCCTATTACATAAACTGCATTTAACATATAGGTTCTACTTGAACGTACGACATTTTATATCCAAATTTTCCAGAGCTCCTACCTAAAACCAAAGCCTCTTCTTTCCCATGGTCTTTTCGATCCTCTCCTGTCAGAGAGTCTACAATACTCTGTACCAGGTTGCTTGTAGCTATAGCAATTTCTTCATTATCAACTGCCATAATGCTCAAGATTTTACTGATACCCACAAGATGTAGGATAGCTGTAGCCTTGAGGACAAAACATATGTAATGAAAAACAAGAAAATTCACATACTTTTAAATGACTAAGCTCCCATGACTAAGCTCCGAGGGGCAGAGCGAAACACGTCAAGGCTTAGGTTGCCACTTACACACTCATTTTAGGGACAGCATTGATGTGCGTCTACAGGGAGTCCTTTCTTTACCTTCAAAAATTATTTCCCTTTGTACATTTCTTTAGAAAAGCCTATTGCAGATCCGGCTATAGTAAGGAAGGGTTAGAACATCTGCCATGTTTTATTGCAGTTTAAAGACTGTCTTTAACCACTTCAGCCCCGGAAGGATTTACCCCCTTCCTGACCAGAGCACTTTTTACAATTCGGCACTGCGTCGCTTTAACTGCTAATTGCGCGGTCATGCAATGCTCTACCCAAACGAAATTTGCGTCCTTTTCTTCCCACAAATAGAGCTTTCTTTTGATGGTATTTGATCACCTCTGCCGTTTTTATTTTTTGCGCTATAAACGGAAAAAGACTGAAAATTTTGAAAAAAAATGATATTTTCTACTTTTTGTTATAAAAAAAATCCAATAAACTAAATTTTAGTCATACATTTAGGCCAAAATGTATTTGGCCACATGTCTTTGGTAAAAAAAATGTCAATAAGCGTATATTTATTGGTTTGCGCAAAAGTTATAGCGTCTACAAACTAGGGTACATTTTCTGGAATTTACACAGCTTTTAGTTTATGACTGCCTATGTCATTTCTTGAGGTGCTAAAATGGCAGGGCAGTACAAAACCCCCCCAAATGACCCCATTTTGGAAAGTAGACACCCCAAGGAAATTGCTGAGAGGCATGTTGAACCCATTGAATATTTTTTTTTTTTGTCCCAAGTGATTGAATAATGACAAAAAAAAAAAAAATTTACAAAAAGTTGTCACTAAATGATATATTGCTCACACAGGCCATGGGCATATGTGGAATTGCACCCCAAAATACATTCAGCTGCTTCTCCTGAGTACGGGGATACCACATGTGTGGCACTTTTTGGGAGCCTAGCCGCGTACGGGGCCCCGAAAACCCAGCACCACCTTCAGGATTTCTAAGGGCATACATTTTTGATTTTACTCCTCACTACCTATCACAGTTTTGAAGGCCATAAAATGCCAAGATGGCACAAACCCCCCCCAAATGACCCCATTTTGGAAAGTAGACACCCCAAGCTATTTGCTGAGAGGCATGGTGAGTATTTTGCAGCTCTCATTTGTTTTTGAAAATGAAGAAAGACCAGAAAAAAAAAATTTTTTTTTCTTTTTTCAATTTTCAAAACTTTGTGACAAAAAGTGAGGTCTGCAAAATACTCACTATACCTCTCAGCAAATAGCTTGGGGTGTCTACTTTCCAAAATGGGGTAATTTGGGGGGGGGGTTTGTGCCACCTGGGCATTCCATGGCCTCCGAAACTGTGATAGGCAGTGAAGAGTGAAATCAAAAATTTACGGCCTTAGAAAGCCTGAAGGCAGTGCTTGGTTTTCGGGGTCCCGTGCGCGACTAGGCTCCCAAAAAGTCCCACACATGTGGTATCCCCGTACTCAGGAGAAGCAACAGAATTTATTTTGGGGTGTAATTTCACATATTCCCATGGCATGTTTGAGCAATATAACATTTAGTGACAACTTTGTGCAAAAAAAAAAAAAAAAAAATTTACAAAAAGTTGTCACTAAATGATATATTGCTCACACAGGCCATGGGCATATGTGGAATTGCACCCCAAAATACATTCAGCTGCTTCTCCTGAGTACGGGGATACCACATGTGTGGCACTTTTTGGGAGCCTAGCCGCGTACGGGGCCCCGAAAACCCAGCACCACCTTCAGGATTTCTAAGGGCATACATTTTTGATTTTACTCCTCACTACCTATCACAGTTTTGAAGGCCATAAAATGCCAAGATGGCACAAACCCCCCCCAAATGACCCCATTTTGGAAAGTAGACACCCCAAGCTATTTGCTGAGAGGCATGGTGAGTATTTTGCAGCTCTCATTTGTTTTTGAAAATGAAGAAAGACCAGAAAAAAAAATTTTTTTTTTCTTTTTTCAATTTTCAAAACTTTGTGACAAAAAGTGAGGTCTGCAAAATACTCACTATACCTCTCAGCAAATAGCTTGGGGTGTCTACTTTCCAAAATGGGGTAATTTGGGGGGGGGGGTTTGTGCCACCTGGGCATTCCATGGCCTCCGAAACTGTGATAGGCAGTGAAGAGTGAAATCAAAAATTTACGGCCTTAGAAAGCCTGAAGGTGGTGCTTGGTTTTCGGGGTCCCGTGCGCGGCTAGGCTCCCAAAAAGTCCCACACATGTGGTATCCCCGTACTCAGGAGAAGCAACAGAATTTATTTTGGGGTGTAATTTCACATATTCCCATGGCATGTTTGAGCAATATAACATTTAGTGACAACTTTGTGCAAAAAAAAAAAAAAAAAAATTGTCTCTTTCCCGCTACTTGTGTCACAATATAAAATATTCCATGGACTCGACATGCCTCTCAGCAAATAGCTTGGGGTGTCTACTTTCCAAAATGGGGTCATTTGGGGGGGGGTTGAACTGTCCTGGCATTTTATGCACAACATTTAGAAGCTTATGTCACACATCACCCACTCTTCTAACCACTTGAAGACAAAGCCCTTTCTGACACTTTTTGATTACATGAAAAAATTATTTTTTTTTGCAAGAAAATTACTTTGAACCCCCAAACATTATATATTATTTTAAAGCAAATGCCCTACAGATTAAAATGGTGGGTGTTTCATTTTTTTTTTCACACAGTATTTGCACAGCGATTTTCAAACGCATTTTTTGGGGAAAAAACACACTTTTTTAAATTTTAATGCACTAAAACACACTATATTGCCCAAATGTTTGATGAAATAAAAAAGATGATCTTAGGCCGAATACATGGATACCAAACATGACATGCTTTAAAATTGCGCACAAACGTGCAGTGGCAACAAAATTAATACATTTTTAAAAGCCTTTAAAAGCCTTTACAGGTTACCACTTTAGATTTACAGAGGAGGTCTACTGCTAAAATTACTGCCCTCGATCTGACCTTCGCGGTGATACCTCACATGCATGGTGCAATTGCTGTTTACATTTGACGCCAGACCGCCGCTTGCGTTCGCCTTAGCGCGAGAGCAGGGGGGACAGGGGTGCTTTTTATTTATTTTATTTTTTTCTTTATTATTTTTTTTGCTTTTTTATCTTATTTTTAAACTGTTCCTTTCATTTTTTTTTTTAAATCATTTTTATTGTTATCTCAGGGAATGTAAATATCCCCTATGATAGCAATAGGTAGTGACAGGTACTCTTTTTTGAAAAAATTGGGGTCTATTAGACCCTAGATCTCTCCTCTGCCCTCAAAGCATCTGACCACACCAAGATCGGTGTGATAAAATGCTTCCCCAATTTCCCAATGGCGCTATTTACATCCGGCGAAATCTAAGTCATAAAATGCTCGTAGCTTCCGGTTTCTTAGGCCATAGAGATGTTTGGAGCCACTCTGGTCTCTGATCAGCTCTATGGTCAGCTGGCTGAATCACCGGCTGCATTCTCAGGTTCCCTGTTGAGACAGGAGAGCCAGAGAAAAACACGGAAGACGGTGGGGGGGGGGCATTCCCTCCCACTGCTTGTAAAAGCAGTCTAGAGGCTAATTAGCCGCTAGGATTGCTTTTACATGAAAGCCGACCGCTGGCTAAAAAGAATGATACCAAGATGATACCTAAACCTGCAGGCATCATTCTGGTATAACCACTCAAAGTCGTGAATGGCGTACCTGAAGACAAAAAAATGGTTAACAATAAAGCACAGTAAACGGTAAAGTATAAAAAATTGCATACCTGAAAAGCAAACATGATAAAACATAATAACAATAAAACATTGCAGAATAGAATACAGTAAAAAAGAGCAGAACAATAGAGAGAGAGAATAGAGAGAGAGAACAATAAAACGACAACTATTTTTTTTTATTTTTGTTTGTGTTTTTTTTTTTTTACACTTTTTTTTTGTAACTGTAACTTTTATAACTGTAACCGGTTCCAGGTTCGGGTCTCTCAAAATGCGATGGCATCTTGGGAGACCCTGTGAAAGTGTGCCTAGTCTGTGCAATGCTGTACCCTACGCTAATACTCAACTAGTGAATGGTAGCGTTCAAAACATTCACCAATGCAAAGACCAGGATTGTCAGGACAGGAGGGACAATAATAGTGGGCGTCACGTCTATATCCGCGCTTGCTGCAGACACAACATCTTTTTTGGGGGGGTTCGTTGGGTAGGGGTACTCGGGAGGATATATAAATGCCTCTCATGCAGCCGACTGCATTTGGTTGGGGATGTGAATGGGGGAAGTACGGGCGCTGCAGAAGCGGTGGGTTCCCAATTAGGATTGGCGAATGCAGCAGGAAGGGCACTATGGGCACGATGGGCCTGTGTTTGTCTTTTTGGTGGCAGCGGGACACTACTTGTGCTTGCCACCTCACCAGCTTGAACTGCACTTATGGGACTCGCCACGTCACCAAGTGTTACTGCAGTGCTGGTTTGACTACGACCGGGGTGTACTAGGCCGCTGGTGCTTGCCAGTTCACCAAAACGCTACAAAAAAAAGTGACAGTGATCGATCGATACTGCACTTGGGTGGGCTGGACTGGGCTGGGCCGGGCGGAGGGGCAAAACGCAGGTGCTAGCAGGTATCTGGGCTGATCCCGCTAACACTGCGTTTTTGGGAACCCTAAACTGCTGGGGACGCTAGTATAGATCTGATCGGATCAGATATTGATGCGTTCAGATACTATACCACTAAGGGAGGTGTACGGTGCGTGTACGGTGCGTGCGTGGGTGTTCGCGGTACTGGCGCTAATCTGACGCTGCCTAGGGCGACGCATATCACCGCCGGGCGATCAGGGGGCTAAACCTTTTTTCGGTAATAAACGGCGGGTGCCCTGACACTATAAAAAATAAACGAACTAACCAGCGTCACCCGTAACGGTTATACGGTGATCAGTGGTAAAAGGGTTAACTAGGGGGCCATCAAGGGGTTAAAACATTTATTAGATAGTATATGGGGGTCCCTGTCGCTATAAAACACTGACGGCGAACCTAAATATTTACGTCCCTAACTAGCGTCACCAGCGACACTAATACAGCGATCAGAAAAATGATCGCTTAGCGACACTGGCGACAGGGGGTGATCAAGGGGTTAAAACTTTATTAGGGGGGGTAAGGGGGGTACCCTAGACCTACAGGGGGCTAAACCTTTATTTGGTAATAAACGGCGGGTGCCCTGACACTATAAAAAATAAACGAACTAACCAGCGTCACCCGTAACGGTTATATGGTGATCAGTGGTGAAAGGGTTAACTAGGGGGCAATCAAGGGGTTAAAACATTTATTAGGTAGTATATGGGGGTCCCTGTCACTATAAAACGCTGACGGCGAACCTAAATATTTACGTCCCTAACTAGCGTCACCAGCGACACTAATACAGCGATCAGAAAAATGATCGCTTAGCGACACTGGTGAGGGGGGGTGATCAAGGGGTTAAAACTTTATTAGGGGGGGTAAGGGGGGTACCCTAGACCTACAGGGGGGTAACAGTCACTACCCTAAAACTGCTAACTGTCACAAACTGACACTATGCAGTAATCAGGAAAAAAAAAAAAAAACCTGCTTGGTGTCAGTTTGTGACGGGGGGGAGGTGATTGGGGGGGGATCGGGGGGCGATCGGGGGGGGATCGGGGGTGTAATGTATGCCTGGCATGTTCTACTGTGTGTGTGTGTGTGTTTGGTGCACTTACATGTCATCTCCCCTCGGGCCGGAACGGAAACTCCCGAGCCGAGGAGAGATGACATCACATCCTCTGCCTCTGTGTACTATACAGAGGCAGGGGATGTTTCTCATTGGCTGGGAGCGATCGCGAGGAGGGGGCCACGATCGGATGGCCTCCCCCTCGTCTCTCATCGCTTCCAACCAAATGCCGACCGCAGCTGGGACCGGGGGGGGGTCCGATCGGACCCCCCACCCGCGGGAAGGCAATCACGTTTCAGGTACGTGATTTTGCCTGCCCGTGCCGCTCTGCTCACGTATATAGGCGTGAGGCGGTCGGCAAGTGGTTAAGTATAACTAACTATAACTAATAACCACTCTATCCAAAAGTTTTGGATAGAGTGGAGAGGGATTAGAACACCGGTCAGGTTTTTATTGCTGTCTGTGCCCCTGTTAGGGAGATTTGCCCTCTCAATTTGTCCTGTTTACTATTATCATTGAAAGTGAAAGCAAAAGAAAATCTCAGATTATGGGTTGTCCCCAGAAAAGTAATAGAGGGGAAATCTTCAAATGGAGACACTAGTTCTGGTGACCTGGGGGTCCCAAAGGAATTCCCTTAATTTGCAGGGGTTTCCTCTCACTTTCTGTTTGGCTATGGGACAGAAAGTGAAGGGAAATCTTCACAATTGGACACAGACAGCGAAAAAAAAATCTGACAAGGGGTTAACTCCCTTACTCTAAAATGAAAAAAAAAGTTTTGCCTAAAGTTCTAGTTTAATAAGGAGATTTCCCATAATATCAATGTTGTCACCAGGGCAAGAAAATATCTCTAACACAATAAAATACTGAAAGGGGCTCTAGCCACTTTGTATTTTGATTGTTGTCTGTGTCCCTATGGTGATTTTCTCTTATGCCGCATACACACGACCGGACTTTCCGGCAGAAAAGGTCAGACGGAATCATTCTGTCGGACATTCCGATTGTGTGTGGGCTTCATCTGACTTTTTCTTTCTAAAATTCTGACGGACCTAGAAATAGAACATGTTTCAAATCTTTCCGACGGAATCAGTTCCTATCCGGAAAAAAACGCTCGTCTGTATGCTAGTCCGACGGACCAAAAACGACGCAAGGGCAGCTATTGGCTACTGGCTATTGAACTTCCTTTTTCTAGTCCCGTTGTACGTCATCGCGTTCTAAACTATCGGACTTTGGTGTGATCGTGTGTAGGAAAGTCCGTTTCAGCGGAACTCCGTCAGAACTCCGTCGGAAAGACCGTCAGAGTCTATTCTGACGGAAAGTCCTTTTGTGTGTACGTGGCATTACTTTTTGACACATGTTTCTAAGACAGGAAATAAGTGGAAATCTCTCCTAAAGACCAGTAAAAAATGTGGGTGCTAACCTTTCCCGTTAATTTACCCAACACTTTACGAAAAGGATTTGGCTGGAGATATTCTTTCTTTTTTTAATTAACTTCTTTAGGTAATGAAGTCCCATGCAGGTACCATGGACAATGAGGAATTCAAAGTTTGGCAGGCCTTACACGTTACATAAGAAGAAAATGACAAGGTATACACTTACTCTTGCCCTGTGGCCAGTGCACATGCCAGAAAGGGTCCTCACTGCAGAAAGAATCAGCTCTGGGTCTTTGGTAGCCACCAATTCCATTAGAAGGTTCACACCATTGTTCTGGAAAATTCTCTCAGCACCTGCATCCTCCCTGCCCAGAACGATTAGATTGTTGAGAGCCTGCAAAAAAGAGCATTTGAATATTAAGGCCTGATTCACACCTATGCAGGTTGCAGTTTGCATATTTCAGGTGCATTTTGCATTTTTTCAATACATGTTTTTGATCCATTTAAGTCTATGGAACCAAAAACCAGAAATATGTCCCTGGCCCTTTCCATAAAATGCACAGAACCAGGCCTAAAAGGAGATTGCACAACAAATATTTAATGTGCCCAGTTTTATAGACAAAGCCACATATTTAGAACTGTACAGCATGTATATGAAATATATAGAATGTTTATTGCTATAATTATTATTTTTATTTGCTGTTATTTTTTTGGTTCTGTGTTTTCCAAAAATGGCTGTTTATTAGAAATATAAGAAATCTAAAATATTTTTTTTACCTTTTCTCGTTTTTCTTTTTCGCTGTTTGGGTCCAGCAGGATCTCAAACATGTTCTGAACACGAGAGTCAGTGGAGAACTGAAGGCGAAGCTGTGGGAATTAAGAGAGAGAGGTAGATTGTGATGATATAGCACACAATTTATCTAGATTATTTAATCTCAGTGAACAGTATTGTATTAAAGTGGTTGTGTATCTTTACATATTCCAAGTGAAGTGAATGGCCTCAGGTGAAACACAGAGATGAAACAAATCCTCCTACATAAGTTGCACCTGTTTATCTGCAGTCTTCTCTTCTCTACAGCCGTTCAAAATGCAGAATATATAAAACTTGTCTGAGATTTCAGAAAGTAGGAGGGGAGGTGGAGAGCTAAAGTTACACTTTGCAGAGCTCAGTGAGAGCTGATTGGAGGGAAGGGAAACACCCCTTTCACACAGCACTCAGGAACAGAGCTGAGGCTGTCAATCACAGGCTGTGTGCTGGTGATTCCTCCCATGTCACCTTTTTTCTTATGGTTTCAGGAAAACGTGTCAGAAGTCACTCATGCAGACAGACACGACACTCAGTGCTCTGGATTGAGACAAGTACACACTATACAGGCATATGCTTTGTTCATATTTCATGCCTGAGGTTTCCATTCATTTTAAAGTGAATGGTATGCCCTATTTGCGCGTTTGGAAATGCACAAAAAACACGCAAAAAAGTGAGCGGTATTGCATGTTCCTGCTACGGGAAGTGTGAATGAGGCCTTATGTGCAACGTGCAGTAACACAGCAAAGCCAATCAATTTATTATATTAATCTGATTGCATTCATGCAAAACATAATGGGGTTGTTTTACTAAAGGGAAAATAGTTTTTTCACTTTGTAAGGGAATGTTCCGATAGCTTAGTGAAAGTTGTAAAAACAAAAAAATAAAAAAAAACAAAAAACTTTGCAATGAATATACAGTTACATGCAAGGTAAATTAAAAAAAAAAAAAAACATTATCTTTGCTTGCACATGATTGGATGGTGGAACAAATATATACAACTTTGCGATATATAGAATTATCAATATAGTATATTTCTTTGAAGCAGGTAGCACATAAATTACAAAGACTTTCCAAAATATGAGTTAGATTTATATTAACCACTTCGGCCCTGGAAGGATTTGCCCCCTTAATGACCATTCCATTTTTTGCGATATGGCACTGCGTCGCTTTAACTGACAATTGCACAGTCGTGCGACGTTGTACCCAAACAAAATTGATGTCCTTTTTTCCCACAAATAGAGCTTTCTTTTGGTGGTATTTGATTACCTCTGTGATTTTAATTTTTTGCGCTATAAACAAACAAAGAGCGACAATTTTAAAAAAATATATATTTTTTTACTTTTTGCTTTAATACATATCCAAAAAATATATATAAAAAAACTAATTTATTCATCAGATAAGGCCGATATATATTCTTATACATATTTTTGGTGAAAAAAATTGCAATAGAGGTATATTGATTGGTTTGAACAAAAGTTATAGCGTCTACAAAATAGGGGATAGATTTATGGCATTTTTATTATTTAAATTTTTTTACTAGTAATGGGAGTGATCTGCGATTTCTAGCAGAACTGCAACATTGCGTCAGACAGATCCGACACTTTTGACACTTTTTCGGGACCATTGACATTTATACAGCGATCGGTGCTATAAAATGCCACTGACTACTGTGTAAATGCCACTGGCAGGGAAGGGGTTAACACTAGGGGTCGATCAAGGGGTTAAATGTGTTCCCTAGGTGTGTTCTAACTGGAGGGGGAATGAGCTCACTGGAACATGACAGAGATCACTGTTCCCAATCACTGGGAACAGTAGATCTCTGCCATGTCACCTGTCAGAACGGGAATCGCCTTGTTTACAAAGGCAGTTACCCGTCCTGCCTCTGTAACAGGCGATCGTGGGTCGCTGGCAGACATCGAGTTCGCCCGACCTGCGGGCACGCTCCCGTACAGCTACCGCAATTTGCACAGAAGAGCCGACCTGCCGCCGTATAACAACAGTGGCTGGTCGGGAAGCGGTTAATGTGTGCATAAAGAAGTACTCCCAGTCCATTCCCAGTTGAGGCCTTCTCAGAGGAAAGCGTCGGGTAAGAGCCAGTAGCGTGACATCAATATGCACGGAGCATTCTGCAGGTGGCAGTGCACTACTAATGTATATCTGCAACTGATTTGTAAGCACATTTTTGTTTTTAATAAATGATGGTATATGCGGTAATGCACTATGAGCCCTCTCCATTGCTTTTATTATAACACGCTGTCAGGGACATGAGCCCAGATCCATCCTAATCCTTTGAGGCCGGCTAACAACCAACCCTCGCATGTGATTCTGTTTATGCGCATATGATCCCTTAATTGGGATCAATTTGTCTGGTAAGCGGCCAATTGTGATGGTTTTGAGCACGGTGGTGAAGCACAAGCACCTTTGATTCATTTATTTGACACAAGGACACTTTCTTTCATCTCTTTGCACGTGGGGCATTTGGAACCACAGATTAACTTTTAGCAGAGAGATTATATGAACTGTGGCAGCATTTTCATATGTTCTGGAACACAAGTTTAATCAATAGTATTTGTTGTAGCATAATTTCAATTATATTAGTTTTGTAACGTGGTAATTTATTGCACTTAAAGCGGAAATTCAGTCATTTTTTCATCTTTCCATCTATTAAATCCTCTGCCCTTGTTGTTTTAACTTTGGATAGTAAAACATTTTTCTTTCTGCCAGTAAATACCTTATACAGCCCACTTCCTGTTTCTTGTCTAAAAAAAAGCCTAGGCTTATGACATCATGCACAGCTCTCTCTTTCACTCTCCTGAGAGTTTGCCAGGAAGGGAGGGGCGGTGAGTCATAAGAGGGCCAATGAGAGCTGCAGAGCTGGAGGTGTGTGTCTGTGTAAATCCAGGAAGTGAACAGGCAGCAGCTCCAGCTGCTCACAGTTAAAATTATTGCAGCCAGTGGAAGGAGATTTCTGCAGCATATTTGGCAAGTACAGAATCACAGTATATATAAAATAATATGCAAAGTGGTTGGAGGGAAGCTTCAGAATGGCAAAGATGTTTTTATTACAAATGATGTGAGCAGACTGAAGTTCCTCCTTAATAGCACTTCATATTAGCACTCTTTATGCACTCTACTTATGCACATAGCACTTTTATTGTGTAGATTAATATTTTTTTTTTGTGAATTTATAATGATATGATATTTAGAAAGATGGTTTATATATATCTTTTGATTTAGTTTGTTTTCACAATTGTATGTGATTACTCATAATATATCATTAAAAACAGCGCAACAGCACATGACTATATATACCTAATATTTCCTCAGGATTCAAGGGAATTTTTTGAGTGCAGCAGTTTTGGAAATCTTTGCAATCTGTGGCCAAGAGCAACCTTTTTAGAATCCTTACCAGTATAAAGAAGTACTGTATATTCAGTATATTTTATTGAAGTGTGATGTTACAGCAAGCAGGGTCTTACCTTTTCCTGAATATTAGTACCTAGCCGGTGCAGAGTCTCTAGGAAGGTCTTATTCTTTGGCTCTAGTGTTGCACATCTCTGAACATCCTTATATGCTTGGTCCAGCTTCCCTAGTTTCTCCAGAGCCTGGCAGCGTCTAAACAGGGCTTTCATGTCTGATGCATCAATATCGATAGCTGAAATTGAACAAAACAATTATCTAATTTCAGAGTGTCTGAACTATTTGTTAATGCTACTTCATAACCAGCTGAGTAGATAAATCCCCTTATTTGATTATTAACAAAGTCAAGGGGTTTACAGCAGGGGTGCTTAACCCGTTGGCTGTTTACCTACTGTTTAGGCTGGGTTCACACCTATGCGAATTGGATGCGGGTTTCTCCGAATGCAGTTCACATAGCAGGAGAATGTGATTGACTCCCTATGGAGCCGATTCACATATCTCCGTTGCGGCTGCGGAGCGCACTGCACAGAAACGCTTGCGTTGTTGGCGCCGTTTCAGAGCCAAATTCAGGCATAGATTCGGCCCTGATTCATCCCTGAAATGGGTAACAGGGACGCACAGCGCTCCTGTTCGATCCGCAGCTGGTTCCAGTGTGAACTGAGCCTTAATCTCAATCACAAAAAGAAAGAAAGAGTGGATGACACTAATGTGAACAAGCACTCTATGGGGGTTATTTACGAAAGGCAAGATCTGAAATGAGGGGAAGCTCTGCTGATTTTATCATCCAATCATGTGCAAGCTAAAATGCTTTTTTTATTTTCCTTGCATGTCCCCCTCGGATCTACAGCGACTACACTTCCAAGTGTACTTTCAGTGCAATTTCAAGTGCACTTTGCACTTGTAGTTTGCACTTGTAGTGCAAAGTGGATTTGCCTTTCGTAAATAACCCCCTATGTCTATTGCAGCAGTGGCAGTAGGATAATGGATAGGATCAGTTCCTGTATATGCCATCTCTGCCATCCATCCTGTCCAATTGTAAAACTGAATGTGACAGGGAGGCCGCCTGGGCCCCCTGGAGCATAGCACTGCGACCCCTGACGCTACACTAGTGGTTGGGGGGGGGTGTAAAAACACGCCTCAACTATGGGGTTTTACCGCCCCACAAACCGCAAATATAAGGCTGCTTTCACACTGATACACTGCAGTTTACTCTTACTGTCTGTGCAGCGCAGTGTACCTACAGCTTTCCTGTGTATTAGCTGCGCTTTGCCATAGATTTCTACTTTGCCATAGATTTCTATTACATCTTGCGGATGCGGTGGACTTTCTGAAGGCTCACTAAAGCTCCTGCATTCAGGATTTTTGGTGCAGTTTCAGAAATCACACCAAAGCCGCAGGATATAATAGAAGTCTATGGCTCAGAGCAGCTAAGCCATAGGAAAACCACAGGTGCACTGCACTGCACCCGCAGATCAGTGTGAAATCAGCTTAATGGTTGTTAACCCTTTTATACAGTAGGTACTAATATGCCCATTACAAATGCACAGTGTATATGAGGTTTACTAGACTGACCTTCTTTTCCTCTTCCAGCTTCTGCTGGCATTACTCTCCAGGCTGCTAGAAAAATCCCAGGTGAAGTGCACTTGGTATCACACTGCCTGGGACAGGAGCTGGTGCTAGGGAGGAAGGAGCAGCTTATGCAGCTCCTGCTCTCTCTGCGGCCGCCTGTTTCCTCCACTGCCAGTGCCTGCTCATCGTACTCTGATGCTCTGGGATAGCAAGTCTTCAAACCCGTTGATCACCATCTGACCTGCCATCCCAGAGCATGAGCATGCGCTTCTCTGGTTTGAGGTCGTGGGTCACATCAGAGGGCTCTGTGCCAGGGGTTGAGCACCCTTGGTTTACAGATATAAGGCAGTCAAGCAAAATGTTCTGTTTTTTTTTTTATTTACACGTCTTACCTTTAGTGGCATCTGAGGCTGCCTGAACAAAATTTTCCTGGAGAAAAGAAAAGGATGTAGGTGAACTAATTTTAATGAACGTTTGCTCTCAGCACAAAACCGCACAAAAAACATTAGGCTAAATGTACAAAGTTTAAATGCAGGATAAGGATTTTTATCCTAGTCGCATGACTGTAATTTTCAAATTTAATTGCACACTTTTTGGAAATATTGATCCTTATCCTGGTGTGGTAGCTTTGTGTATAGTAAAAATGTATTTATGAATAGATTATTAAGGCTTAAAGGGGTTGTAAACCCTCATGTTTTTGCACCTTAATGCATCCTATGCATTAAGGTGAAAAAACACCTGGCAGTGACCGGCCCCCCAGTTTTACTTACCCGAGCCCCATATTTCTGTCGGCGGACACGCTCTCCCTCTCTCCACCGGGTCCCGGCTCTTGATTGGATAGATTGATAGCAGCGCAGCCATTGGCTCCCGCTACTGTCAATCAAATCCAATGGCGAGAGCGCCAGGGACGGGGCCGAGTCTGGCATTCGTGTCTATGGACACAAATGCTGGACTCGGGAGCGCGCCCGCAAGGTAACCCCCCCCCCCCCCCCTGGGAGAGCATTTCTCCTAGGCGGTTATCTGATGTGGGGAAGAGCCGCGAGAGCCGCCGGGGGACCCCAGAAGACGAAGTTAGGGGCCACTCTGTGCAAAACGAGCTGCACAGTGGAGGTAAGTATGGTATGTTTGTTATTTAAAAAAAAAAAAATTGAACCCTTACAATCACTTTAATAAACTTGTAACTTGTTTTTTTTTTCAAGCTGATGAAACACAGGACAGGAGTATTCCATGCTCAGTTTCTTCCAGGGCTAGACCTGTATGCTATGACATCCCACTACAAACTACACAATGGCTGTCAATCAGGGGCGGACTGACAACCCATGGGGCCCCCGGGCAATAGGAGATTATGGGGCCCCTGGGCAATAGGAGAAGATTATGGGGCCCCTGAGCAATAGGAGATTATGGGGCCCCTGGGCAATAGGAGAAGATTATGGGGCCCCCGGGCAATAGGAGATTATGGGGCCCTCAGGCAATAGGAGATTATGGGGCCCCCAGGCAATAGATTATGGAGCCACACAGTATACACACACAGACACACAATATACACACACAGTATACACACACAGAATACACATACACACACTGAAAAGGCACTGGAGAGGTGGGGCAGCTATAATCTTGGGATTTTTAAAAAAACACAGATTCTTACATACTGTCCCTGGTTTTATTGAGGCTGGCAACCCTGATGGGGCCCCTTAGTGGCATGGGGCCCTCGGGCAGTGCCCGAATGGTCAGTCCGCCCCTGCTGTCAATGCAGTCAGAGTTATACTTTAAGGCAAGGCTTCCAAGCATTATAATCTATAATTTTATGCAACAGCAAAACCAAATAAAGGTGAACTCCAGATATGGATTTTTTCACACAGTTGCCTTGGACAAGCTTGGACCAATTTACCTATGCATTTTGCCATAGCTGGTTGATCCCCCTGGAAGCTAGAAATCACTGGAGTAGGCACCAATGCTACTGATTGCTGTTAGCCTCCAGCCCCTGTGCTGAGTGGCAGCCCTGCTGCTTAGTGAATGTAGGGGGTCACTTGCTGACTGCATAGACGCCACTCATAGAAAACATTTTTCTCAGTGAATGCAAAGTGTTTTCTAAATGAACAAGTTGAAGAGGCAGGGCGATGATGTAATCTCCACATCATCCGATCAGAGAATGCTTTACATTCGCTAAGGACATGGAAAGTGTTCTTTGCATGCTGTGTTCACTTACAGCAGGATATTTGCTTGCAGGGCCACTGATAAGGCAATACAGCCAGCCCTCCTGTACTGGGCCCGGGCCCCATCAGTTCAAAAGGAGGGCCCAGGCACCTGCTGAGCAGGAGGGCCAGCTGTACTGTCTTATTGCAGACACCAATCATCTTCTGCTTTCCCCTTCAACGTTGCCAGCTTCTCCCTCTGGCTGCACTGCAGGGGAGTGGTTCTAGCACATGCACCCTTTCCATCTGCTGTCCGGGCCCCCCTGTGTGCTCCTTTCCCCCACAGCGCTGCCGGCTTCCCTCCTCTCCTCTCCCTCCGGAAGCTGCTGCAAACACACATATTTATTGGCCCCTTCCTTTCCTGAATGAACACAGTGAGTGATCAATACCAATCACTCTTGTATCCATTCACCACTGAAGCATCGTAAACTGTGTTCAATATGCTTAAGCTTGTGAATGAGCAAGAAGCTTCAAAGCGCTCCCAATTCATTCATCGTTGGAACTGAGGCAGCAAAGAAAGGGACTGATAAATCTATGTCCTCAGTCATTTCCGGCTGTGTGGGGGGGCCCTGTCAGATAGGCTGTACGGGGCCCCGTGATTTCTAACAGCAGTCCTAGTTGCTTGGCACATGACCTAGGAGCTAGCAGGGATCACCGTTGTAGCAGAGCAAGTCTGATCAATGTAACTATGCAAAAATAGCCATACCTGGAATTTGGCTTAAATTAATTCACAGCCACTATTAAACTGATTCCAGATTATTTTTATTTAACAAACTTTTTTTATAAACCAGGGTAAAAAAAATAGATATACATTGATTAACATAGTATAATAGACAAAGAGGCCAAAAAAAGATAGAACAGCTTAGCTTACAGTGTAAAGGACTGTGAGATCTGACCACTGCATCCCTCACTTTTATACTATCTCCCCATCCCTGCAATTAGGAGATGGTGAGGGATCTTGAGAGGCATACCAGCATACCAGAAGGAAGCAATTAGGACAAAACCATGTCCAGGCACTATTGTTCTCCCACTGATAAGCCTTATGCTGGCCATACACTATACAGAAAATCGGCCGAACCCATTTTCGAAAAACGAACGTTCGACCGTGACCGCAAACGATCGTGCCATCATATAATGACCGATAAATTGTTCAGTGGACATGAATAAACAATTTTCTGTTCGTTTTTTTACATATACCTAGTGCAGACAGTTCGGACGGGAAACACATTAACCTTGCAATTTATCGTACGTTCGGCAGAAATTTACCAAACTTCCCGTTCGTTTTTTTACCACAAAAACGTCACAAACGATTATCGATTTGTGCCCATTAACTTGCCGAAAAACGAACGAAGTGTCTATACGAACGATTTTTCGGCCGATTTTTCGTATAGTGTATGGCCAGCATTAGACAAAGGTTACTGCGGTTAGCCTTCTTCACAAAGTTGAGCTGGCCACACACTAGTGAATGTTTGAAGAAACGTTTATATGCACTTTTGTAGGAATATTCTCAGTACATTCTATGACTTGACGAATGTCATTCAAAAGTACTTTCATTTTGAAATTAAAGTTTACTTTTAAAAGTAAAATTTTGTTTGCTTTTACCATTCAGTTTTGGAATAAATGGACTTTCCCAAATGAAAACCCCATACACTGTTAGAAATTTGTTTGTTCCAGGAAATTTTTTCCATCCTGCTCCTTTGAATTTTCCTGTCTCTGTGGTGGAAAACGAATGTTGGTTTGACCCCACCAATGATTAGAAAAGTGAATGAATGTTCTTTAAACTAAAAATCTTGCATGAAATTCTACTAGAGTATGGGCAGTATAACACAGACACATGAGGCAAGCATTCATGTTTAGGGACCAGGTGGCTGGCATAGATAACTCAGGAAAGTTGGCTCTGCATATCTGACTGTCCTGATGTCAGAGAAGGCCTAAACTCCTTCCTTCTGCAGGGTGCTGGCTGAGGCAAGGTGCCCATATGAATCCATTGATGTTGATTACTTCCACAGCCTCTCTGGTCTAGAGTTGCCACCCCGTCCCTTTAAACCCGAACACATATGAATTACACAGGTTCTGAGGCTAATTAAATGCAGATAGGGCACTAAGTGAGTTTAATTACCACCTTAATCAGCCACAGAACCTGTGTAATTATTATGTGTTTGGGTTTAAAGGGATGAAGCGGCAACCCTACTCTGGTCTTCTTAAACAGTTCAGTTAGTCAAGGACAAAGGACAAATTTCTTGTGAAATGTTTGCATTGGACAACAGAACAAGAAATTTCAAATTTTCTAGTTTTTTTTTCTGGGATCAGGTCAACTAAAATTTTGCAGGATATCTATCTAAAATCACAATGGAATCTTCTGTTTTAAAGAGGAAATACATTTCTCATTAAAAATATTATATTAATCCACATTAAACAAATCTATAGTGTAGTTAGGGCTTGTCTCGTGGTTTAAAGTTAAACTCCAGTCTGAAAGTTTATTTATAACTATTCGTTTGTAGATAGAGTTATAACCTCTGTCATGTTTTTGTTGGTCTCTTTATTTATACTAAGGAGATTTCTCCTGACTTCCTACTGTGTCACCAGGACAGGAATTATTAAAAAGCATATGCAAAGGGGACACACGCAACAAAAATTGAATAAATTCTAATGCCCCGTACACACAGTCGGATTTTCCGACAGAAAAATGTGTGATAGGACCTTGTTGTCGGAAATTGCGACCGTGTGTGGGCTCCATCACACATTTTCCATCGGATTTTCCGACACACAAAGTTTGAGAGCAGGCTATAAAATTTTCCGACAACAAAATCCGTTGTCGGAATTTCCGATCGTGTGTACACAAATCCGACGCACAAAGTGCCACGCATGCTCAAAATAAATAAAGAGATGAAAGCTATTGGCTACTGCCCCGTTTATAGTCCCGACGTACGTGTTTTACATCACCGTGTTTCGAATGATCGGATTTTCCGACAACTTTGTGTGACCGTGTGTATGCAAGACAAGTTTGAGCCAACATCCGTCGGAAAAAATCCTAGGATTTTGTTGTCGTGTGTACGACCGTGTGTACGGGGCATTTCTCTTCCTCGACAATTACAGTAAATGGCTGTAGGTGCAGTTTACTTTTCTTATAATATACCTTTTTAAGATAACAGGCTGATCTGTTACGATACAAGACGGCCAGCAGCTTCTTATCTTTAGCAAGCATTATGGCTTTACTGTAGCAATCAATAGCTTGGCCATAATCATTTTCCTTGAAAAACGTATTTCCATCTTCTTTAAGCTGAATTGGGTCTTCCATCTGAAAAAAAACAAAAAAACAAAAACAAAATAAATACATTGTAGATACACCTTAGAGATTATCTCTATCTAGCATTACCTAGCATAAGCCACTAGATGGGGCAGACTATACAACAGAACAGCAATGTGCACCTACTGCTGTACAATGACAGTAAAATAAAATGTAACAACTTATGTATCATCAATAGCAGCTTATTACTACATATGCCACCGTTAGAATCAATAGATACATGTTTATTTTATATGTAATAGGATTACAAAGCTATAGTACCAGAATTTTTTTTTCAGCCACAATTTGTGTCATCAGAAAAGAATGATAAAACTTTATAGATAGACTTACACTGTCTGCAGATTGATTGTATATCAGACAGAGACTGTGATTAGAGGGGTCTGGGAAATATCCTACACACTACACATTTGTCTGACAAACAGCTGTGTATATTCAGATGACAGGTGGCTTACCATATATAGAAAGTGAGTTGTCCCCCATGAGACAAGTGGCCCTGTCACCTGTTCACAGACCAACAAACAACAATGTCTTCACTAATTACAGAAAATTCTGATTTTGTTTATTTTTTAAATTAGAAATTGGGGCAATATAATAAAGCATTTGCAATGCTTTCCTGGCATTATAACTGCATTAGAAATCACATCAATCGTTCATGAATAAAAATTAAAATGAATGAGTTAAGGAGTAAATATCAATGGCTTTGATGGGGCTTATGCAATAAACAGCGAAAGTATCCACGCTTTAACTGTAAGGTGCAGTAAACAGAATTTAATTAATTAAAGCCAGAACAGGGCAAAGCTCATTTTAATTGGTTGATATAGCTTACTGAACCTAAGCTGGCTATACACTATACAATCTGATTGCACAATCTCCTTTAGATCCACCAACATTTTGTAATATGAGGACAAACCTAACCAATGCATTCAATATATCAAATTAGGCAGGCCTTTGCACTACATAGTTGATGATAGAACTAAAGAAGATTGTACAATCAGATTGTGACATGTATGGTAAGCTTTAAGCTGGCCATAGAAGGTTCAAATCTTGGCCGGTTCAGCAGGAACGGACTGAGATTCAAATAATGTATGGGCAGCTGAATGCACCCAAGCTGATCAATCAATCAACTTGGGTACAACCAGCCTTCTGGATTTTACATGCGATTATCGCTAGCGGCTGTTATAGCCACTAGCAATAATGATTGTGTTCTCCCAGAGTGGACGGCCTTCTTCCCCCCACCACCTAGAGAACACAATGGCAGGAGGGATTCCCCAATTAACTTTTGACTTTTGATAGGGGAATCGAGCTAATTGCTTTCCTGCTTTCTTTCCTTCTTTTTTGCTTGTTCCAAAAAAATAAAATAAGTTATAGAGTGCAAAGATTAATTCTAAGTAAAGCATCTCCTGGCAACCTATGGGATCTTATTTTGGATAGTGCATTTTACACGTCCTTCACTGAATGAGTATTTAACAGTTCCTAGTGCTCTAAAACATCAATAAAATGTAACTGTTATCCAAAAAAGTTTTACTTTTCAATTAAGTAATTGTTACCTTGCCAGCATCAAACAACTAAAATAACAAATTAATTGTTAAATACTTTTTGTAAAGACTAACTGGAATTCAAATAATATTAATACACTCGGATCCAAATACATTAGGTGGCTTCATTATACTGCAGTGTGTTAGGCCTCATGTACACAGGCAGAAAAAACGCAGCTGGTGGTTTTCCTTTGTTTATGTGCCTCTGAATGCAGCTCTGTTTTTGCCATTGTGTTCGTGCACATTGTGGCGTTTAGATTTTTACGTTTTACAGCAGCATTTGGGGGATAAAAAAAAAAATGCTCCAAGCCTGCATTTGGGGTGGAGCTTACCGGCATAATTTATGCACATAAATGCATATAAACATGTAAACACGTAAAGTCGTTCTAGTGGCTTAAGCCTGGTACACACGATTTGATTGTTGGCCAACAAAGCGTCAGAATTTTGTCCGAAGGGGGTGTGCCAAGAATTTGTCTTGCATACAAACGGTACACAATTGTTGACCAACAAACACAAATGTAGTGACGTACTACGAGGAAATTCAGCTCTTGAGCGCCACCCTTCCGGCACCTTCTGCTAATGTCGTGTTTGGTGAGCATTGATTCTGAGCATGCGTGTTTGTACTTTCAACTTTTGTTTGACAGACTTGTGTACACACGATAGAAAAATCTGACATCAGACCGCTGTCCGCCAAAAATTTACTAGCCTGACATCCAACATTTGTTGTCGGAAAGTTTTACAACAATTGTCTGATGGAGCGTACTAACGGTCGGATTTTAGGCAAACAGTCTGTCATCACACAATTCCCTGCCGAAAATCCGATCGTGTGTACGAGGCTTTAGGATAAGTGAATATTCTAGCCAAAAGAATGAGTTTATTTCGCATACACTTCTAAAAGCAATATGCCCATAAACACACATAATATTGCTTGTAATTACATGCCAAACAAGCATTTTTTTATTCCGGATTTTCCTCCTGAAATAAAGATCCGACATAGATGATGAGTATTATAATGTGCCAGTATACATTAGTCTTATACTGTAATATGTAATATATATATATATGTGTGCATACAAGTAAAATACCATAAAATGAGGTGGTTACATGGTGTTTAGATAGAAATGACTTAAACAATCTGACAACCAAATCAAACATTGTGGTAGACTACCTATAGGCAAAGGACATGAAAATATACAGCAAAATTAAAAAAGTAACCACATATTAATATTATTATTATTATCAGAAGAAATCAAGGCAAATAAAACAAGAAATAAAAGGTGTCAATAAATATTAATAAACATACATCATTATAAAGACACTAAAGTTCCTGTTTTGTCCAATATATAGACAATGCAGTTGATTTTTTTGTATTACATAAATGGTATATCCTGACTACAGACATTTCTACTGTGATCTCACCATATAAATGATCTCACCTGTATAATAATAATAATAATATAAACATACCTTGACCGGCATATGGGATCTTGGACTTTTCGTAGCACTTCTCAGGCAGCTTGTGTCCTCTGTGATATATATAGAAGTGAATGAAATGGTCCAGGACTGTGGAATGCTGGGACACCAGACACACACGGGGGTGTCCACTTATAAGTAAATATTTTAAGAATTGATAGACAAAATCCTCATTAATGAATTGTCAGACATAAGTTTAAGCTAAACAAAGTTTTTTCTTGTTCCACATGTTGGCACACAAATGTGCATGCAAAGAATTGTAGAGCACTTAAGTAGTGGTAGACCCCCCTGTTGGTGTTATCAAAGCCACCTGCCCTGCCATTTATGGAGGTGACTGAAAGCTGACCACTGGGACAGCTAGAGGCATGAAGCTGATATAGTGGGAGATGATCCAGAGCAGCTGTCAGAGCTGGAGGTGCCTAGTAGCTTCTGGAAAATGAAGTGTACCAATGTCACTAGGCCAGGCTCATCCACTCCTAGTTTTCTTTCTTCTTCTGTTATGACGCTGCAGTTTCTATGTCTGTCATCCCATGGCCTATCTGATTTATTATTTCACAACCAAAAAAAGATTACATTCTCTAGCAAATAAAATCAATATATATATATTGTGCAGACCCTTTATATATACATATACACACACATACTGTATATATGCTCATGTTTAATATAAAGTGCTATATACCAAATTATGCAATTGCAACTTCAGATTGACAGGATAACTCATAAGCAATACATTTACAGCCTGCTACAGCTTGCTGCTGTTTCCCCACATTACAGGATTAGCTTAAAGTAAGCCTGTCATTTGAAAAATACAAAGGATGCCTGACGAAAATACTACTTATTATTTATGGAACTTATAGAGTGCTGTCAATTTACAGAGCGCTTTACATATACATTGTACATTCACATCAGTCACTACCCTCAAGGAGCTTAAAATCTAAGGTCCCTAACTCACATTTATATACTAGGAGTGTGGGAGGAAACTGGAGTACCTGGAGGAAACCCATGTAGGCACAGGGAGAACATGCAAACTCCAGGCAGGTAGTGTCATGGTTGGCATTTGAACCAGTGACCCTTTTTACTGCTAGGCAAGAGTGCTACCCACTACACCTGTGCCAGTTGCCTGGCTGTCGTGCAGACTCATTAGCATCAATACTTTATGAGTTATAAAATTATATATTGTAAAACTACTAATAAAGTAAATTGTAACTTTAAAAAAAGTAGTTCAGACAAGGCATTCTTTTCTCTTTTTTTTTAAATTCTTTTTATTCAGTTTTTCACAGATGGTATACATTCAAAACATAGAGGCTGAGAGGGCAACATACAACATCTCTCTCCCTTTAGACAAGGGATTCTTCTTAGTACACGTTCTCCAGGCTGAAAGAAAACTAATATGCGGTGATGCAATGCCTGTGGTTTATTTTTATGTTTTTGTTACAGTTACATACGGTAGTTACATGGTTAGTCTGGTTGAAAAAAGACACAAGTTCTAACTCTACTAAGTCTAGAGCAATGTCTATCAACCTATCCCCCTCTGTGTTAGGGACTCTGCAATCCACATTCCCCTTCCAATGGTTGGAAGCGCTACCCTATCTTGGGATCCGGCTCACTCCAAAATACACTGATCTATACCAAGCCAACTACCCATCACTGTTTCGCAAACTGACGGCCATGCTTGACTCCTGGTCCACCCTTCCAATACCCTGGTTCGGGAGGATTGCGACCATTCGTATGACATATCTTCCAAAGCTATTATACTACTTTTGCTTCTTACCGGTCCAGGTCCCTTCATATGTCCTCCGTGTACATCAATGCAAAATCATGCAATTTATTTGGGGCTCCCTAAAACCTAGGATTAATCGGCAGGTGTTATATGCTCACAGGATCAATGGTGGCCTTTCGGTACCCAATCTGCACGCCTATTATACGGCAGCGGCTATTGCCCCACTATCTTACCTTCATGAAAAGCAGCAATTGCCACTATGGGCCACTATTGATCTGGTGGATACATATCCGATACCATTAGCCTCCCTCCCTTGGCTCCCTCCAGCCCATCGCCCAACCACTATCGCGGCCCATGCCTAACCCACTCTCTTCGCTTGTGGGACTCAGTTAAATAATCGGCGGGCTTGATTTCTCTGCACCTTCCCTTGTTGCGCCTTTTTTACTGTCCACTATTTCCCCCAGGCCGAGATAATGTATTGCAATTTTCGTGGTGGATTGAGAATGATTTCATCGACGTCCACTCGATGCTTACTCTCATTAAGATAATCCCATTTGCAGCCTTGCGCTCCTCCCACAATATCCCCCTTAGGGAACACTACAGCTATGTACAAATTTCCCATTTCCTCCACACCCTTATAAAATCTCAACCCACCCCCTACATGTTAACTCCATTCGAAAGTCTTTGCAGATCGCGACCACAGTCCTCGGGCTTGATTTCCTTAATATATGCGACTATAATACGCTCCAAAAGACCACCCCTGCGACCTTACCACCTTCAGTGGGAGGCGGAATTGGGGAAGAGATTGGACCCTGAGGACTGGGAGGTCATGACTATCACACTGTCCAAATGTTCCAGAAACATACTTTTTTTGGAAAATGCTTACAAGGTATTGTATAGATGGTATTACACTCCAGCCAGATTGGCGAGTTTCATTCCAACTTACTCCCCTTTATGTTTCCGCGGGTGTTCCCGGGAGGGTACGATGGCACACATTTGGTGGCAGTGCCCCAGGGTCTGCAGATTGTGGGTTAGAGTTTATGCATTGCTTCGCAACCTCTTCCATACCAATATAAAAAGGGATCCTTTTGAAGCGATCTTAGGGAAACCAATTGTGGAGCTGCTAAGACCAGAACGCCAATTGGCATCCCATATTTTTACTGCAACTAAATTAACTATAGCAAAGGCCTGGAAATCTCCGGCTCTCAGCTTCGAGGCAGTTAAAAACCGCATTAATGATATTATGGTCAATGGAAAACTGACGGCAGTGGCATCAGACACGCATGATAAATTCCTTCGGGTTTGGCAACCATGGGTAACATATTCCCACCCCTCCCGGTTTGATTCGACTTTACTCTCCCTTTAGTATGGCTCCATCCTCGCCACCCCGTGGACTACCCATTTCCCCCTTTTTCTTTCCTTTTTCTTTCTCCCTTTTCTGATACTTCCCCCACTTTCTATATTCTATATTTCTGTCTTGTTTTCGGATTCTATTTTCTGTAATTTCTCTCTCTTTACTCTCTCCTTTTTGAGTTTTTATAGCCCACAGGCTTTGTCCTACTGGGCTCAGACACATGTTGTGAACTCCTTCATGAACACTTGTAATTTTTTTTTTGTTTATTTTTTTTTTTATTTTGCATTAATGAGCTATTTTATACATTCATCTTTTTATTTCAGTTGGTATTACATACATTACAATTATAGCTACCATTATGTTTGAACTGTGGCAGACCCTGGTACTTCGGGTGCCAGTGTATGCTGATTTCATATATAGCCAAATGTAATTTGATGTCCTGTCACAGACTCTAATTTTCTAGATCATTACAAATGTCAGCTTACCATTTTCTGGAATATGTACACAAAATGTGTCTTTCATTATCTCCTTGTACTGATATGTTGACTTATTTGTTCAATAAAAACCTTTGTACAAGAAAAAAAGACACAAGTTCATCTAGTTCAACCCAAAAAAAAAAAAACAACCATACAATCCCATATACACAATCCTACACCCACAGTTGATCCAGAGGAAGGCAAAAACCCCAGCAAAGAATGAACCAATTTGCTTCACAGGGGAAAAAATTCCTTTCTGATCCCCCGAGAGGCAATCGGATTTTCCCTGGATCAACTTTAGATATAAATGTTAGTATCCAGTTATATTACAGTTGTGCTCAAAAGTTTGCATACCCTGGTAGAAATTGTGAAATTTTGGCATTAATATTGAAATAATGACTGATCATGACAAAAAACAGTATTTTATTTAAGTATAGCAATCACATGAAGCCATTTATTATCACATAGTTTTTTTGGATCCTTTTTAAATCATAAGGATAACAGAAATCATCCAAATGGCCCTAATAAAAAGTTAACATACCCTGCAATGTTTGGCCTTGGTATAGACACAGAAGGTGGCACATACAGGTTAACCACTTAAGGACCAGCCTCGTTTTGGATTTTAGGTGTTTACATGTTTAAAACAAGTTTTTCTGCTGGAATATTACTTAGAACCCCCAAACATTATATATGGTTTTACTTCTAACACCCTAGAGAATAAAATGGCGGTCATTGCAATACTTTTTTTTGCACCGTATTTGCGCAGCGGTCTTAAAAGCGCACTTTTTTTGGAAAAAATTCACTTTTTTGAATAAAAAAATAAGACAACAGTAAAGTTAGCCCAATTTTTTTTTATATTGTGAAATATAATGTTACGCCAAGTAAATTGATACCCAACATGTCACGCTTGAAAATTGCGCCCGCTCGTGGAATGGCGTCAAACTTTTACCCTCAAAAATCTCCATAGGCGACGTTTAAAAAATTCTACAGGTTGCATATTTTGCGGTACAGAGGAGGTCTAGGGCTAGAATTATTGCTCTCGCTCTACCGATGGCTGCGATACCTCACATGTGTGGTTTGACCACCGTTTTCATATGCGGGCGCTACTCGCATATGCGTTCGCGAGCTCGTCGGGACAGGGGGGTTTTAAAAAAAAAATTGTATTTTTATTATTTATTTTACAATATTTTATTTATTTTTACACTGTTTAAAAAAAAAAAAAAATTGTGTCACTTTTATTCCTATTACAAGGAATGTAAACATCCCTTGTAATAGAAAAAAGCATGGCAGGACCTCTTAAATATGAGATCTGGGGTCAAAAAGACCTCAGATCTCATATTTACACTAAAATGCAATAAAAAAAAATAAATAAAAAAAAGTAATTTAGAAAAATGACATTTGAAAAAATATGCCTTTAAGAGGTGTGGACGGAAGTGACGTTTTGACGTCGCTTCCGCCCAGCAGTGTCATGGAGACGAGTGAGCGCCATCTTAGCCTCACTCGACTCCAGACACACCAGAGAGCAGGATGCAATCACCTCCGCCGCTAGCGACGGCTCCGGTAAGCGGCGGAGGGCACCGGATCGCGGCGGGAGGGGGGGGCCACCGATAGAAGTGATCTCGCGGCGAATCCGCCGCAGGGACCACTTTTATCTGAAAGCCGGCCACCACACGAAAACGGGGATACCGGGGTTATGGCAGCTAGCTGCTGCCATAGCAACGATATCCCCGTTCAAAGTTTGGACGTACATCGTCGTGCGGCGGTCTTAAAGTGGTTAAAATGGCAATTAAAAGTTAATTTCCCACATTTGTGGCTTTCTAAATCACAATTACCGTATTTTCCGCACCATAAGACACATTTTTTTCCCCCAGAAATTTCTCTGCGTCTTAACCACTTAAGCCCCGGACCATTTGGCTGGCTAAAGACCAGAGCACTTTTTGCGATTCGGCACTATTGCGCGGTCGTGCGACGTGGCTCTCAAACAAAATTGACGTCCTTTTTTTCCCACAAATAGAGCTTTCTTTTGGTGGTATTTGATCACCTCTGCGATTTTTTTTTGCGCTATAAACAAAATAAGAGCGACAATTTTGAAAAAAAACGCATTATTTTTTACTTTTTGCTATAATAAATATCCCCCAAAAATATATAAAAAAAACTTTTTTTTCCTCAGTTTAGGCCGATACGTATTCTACATAATTTTGGTAAAAAAAAATCGCAATAAGCGATTATTTATTGGTTTGCGCAAAAGTTATAGCATTTACAAAATAAGGGATAGTTTTATGGCATTTTTATTAATAATTTTTTTTTACTAGTTTTGGCGCCGATCAGCGATTTTTATCATGACTGCGACATTATGGCGGACATGTCGGACATTTTGGACACATTTTTGGGACCATTGTCATTTATACAGCAATCAGTGCTATAAAAATGCATTGATTCCTGTGTAAATGACACTGGCAGTGAAGGGGTTAACCACTAGGGGGTGGGGAGGGGTTAAGTCAGTACTAGGGAGTGTTTTCTAACTGTAGGGGGGTTGGACTGTGTCTGTCAGTACACTGATCTCTGCTCCCGATGACAGGGAGCAGAGATCGAATGACACTGTCACTAGCCAGAATGGGGAGATGCTGTTTACATCGGCATCTCCCCGTTCCTGCTCTCCGTGAGACGATCGCGGGTATCCCCGCAGCGATCGAGTCCGCGGGACCCGCGACCCGACTCACGGAGCTCCCGGCCGGCGCACGCAGTGACACGGCGGGAAATTCAAATGGACGTATATATACGCCCATTTGCCCAGCTGTGCCATTCTGCAGACGTACATAGTCGTGCGCCGGTCCTTAAGTGGTTAAGGTGTGAATATTCGACAGGCACCACTCCCCGCCGCCACCGCCGTAAGAGAGGCAGGAGAGCGGAGGACTGACATCCAAACCCGCCATGGGCACCGGGCAATGTCCCGGCTGGGCCTGACACTGTTCCTGAGACAGAAGACAGAGCATTCGGGCTGCTCTGTCTTCTGTCAGGTGGATGGGATGACATCAGGTAAGGCTGTGTTTATGGCACTAGTAAGGCTGCATTTATGGCAATGGTCAGGCTGCGTTTATGGCAATGGTAAGGATGATTTTATGGCAATGGTAAGGCTGCGTTTATGGCAATGGTCAGGCTGTGTTTATGGCAATGGTCAGGCTGCGTATATGGCAATGGTAAGGCTGTGTTTATGGCAATGGTCAGGCTGTGTTTATGGCAATGGTCAGGCTGCATTTATGGCAATGGTAAGGCTGCATTTCTTTGGCACTGGTCAGGTTGCATTTCATGGGCACTGGAAAATATTTTAGTACACCATTTGGTTCAGATTATTTTTTTTCTTGTTTTCTAAAACATAGGTGCGTTTTATGATCAGGTGCATCTTATGGAGTGAAAAATATAGTGTATAAATAGTCAATGAGTTTGTTAGCTCACATATGGATGCACTAAGCAGGCTAGACACTGAGCCATGAGGAGGTAGAAAAGAACAGTCAAAAGACCTGCGTAACAAGGTAATGAAACTTTAAAAAGATGAAAAAGGACATTAAAAGATATCCAAAGCCTTGAATATGCCAGTCAGCAGGGGCGTAACTACCACCATAGCGACCCATGCGGGCCCTATGGGGCCCGCAGCCGAGTGGGGCCCAGTGAGGATGAGAGCACTGCCGGCACAGTCTCCCAGCCAGGGGAAGAGAGAGGAGAGAAAGAGGCGAGCTGTCCGTATCAACAGAGAGCTGAATTGCCCGATGTAATAGCTTTCATTAGAACTTCCAGTGTTCCCGGGGCTCACGTCACATAGCTCCACCTCTTGGCCCGGCTCCTTTGATAGACAGAACGCCGATCCAATGCGGGACATGTGACGTCATCAAAGGCGTCGGGCCAAGAGGTGGGGCTATGTGACGATGAGCCCCGGGAAGACAGGAAATTCAAATGAAAGCTATTACAGCGGGCAATCCCGCTCTCTGCTGATCCGGGTGGCTTGCCTCTTCCTCTGCATAGGTGAGGCTGTATGGGGCACAGGCAGACCAGGCTGTATGGGGCACAGGTCACGCTGTATGGGGCACAGGTCACGCTGTATGGGGCACAGGTCACGCTGTATGGGGCACAGGTCACGCTGTATGGGGCACAGGTCACGCTGTATGGGGCACAGGTCACGCTGCATTGGGCACAGGTCACGTTGCATGGGGCACAGGTCACGTTGTATGGGGCACAGGTCACGCTGCATGGGGCACAGGTCATGCTGTATGGGGCATCAGGTAAGGCTGTGTTTATGGCACTAGTAAGGCTGCATTTATGGCAATGGTCAGGCTGCGTTATGGCAATGGTAAGGATGATTTTATGGCAATGGTAAGGCTGCGTTTATGGCAATGGTCAGGCTGTGTTTATGGCAATGGTCAGGCTGCGTATATGGCAATGGTAAGGCTGTGTTTATGGCAATGGTCAGGCTGTGTTTATGGCAATGGTCAGGCTGCATTTATGGCAATGGTAAGGCTGCATTTCTTTGGCACTGGTCAGGTTGCATTTCATGGGCACTGGAAAATATTTTAGTACACCATTTGGTTCAGATTATTTTTTTTCTTGTTTTCTAAAACATAGGTGCGTTTTATGATCAGGTGCATCTTATGGAGTGAAAAATATAGTGTATAAATAGTCAATGAGTTTGTTAGCTCACATATGGATGCACTAAGCAGGCTAGACACTGAGCCATGAGGAGGTAGAAAAGAACAGTCAAAAGACCTGCGTAACAAGGTAATGAAACTTTAAAAAGATGAAAAAGGACATTAAAAGATATCCAAAGCCTTGAATATGCCAGTCAGCAGGGGCGTAACTACCACCATAGCGACCCATGCGGGCCCTATGGGGCCCGCAGCCGAGTGGGGCCCAGTGAGGATGAGAGCACCGCCGGCACAGTCTCCCAGCCAGGGGAAGAGAGAGGAGAGAAAGAGGCGAGCTGTCCGTATCAACAGAGAGCTGAATTGCCCGATGTAATAGCTTTCATTAGAACTTCCAGTGTTCCCGGGGCTCACGTCACATAGCTCCACCTCTTGGCCCGGCTCCTTTGATAGACAGAACGCCGATCCAATGCGGGACATGTGACGTCATCAAAGGCGTCGGGCCAAGAGGTGGGGCTATGTGACGATGAGCCCCGGGAAGACAGGAAATTCAAATGAAAGCTATTACAGCGGGCAATCCCGCTCTCTGCTGATCCGGGTGGCTTGCCTCTTCCTCTGCATAGGTGATGTTCCTCTACTGCAAATCGCAGGAACCTCTGATGAGGCTGAAAGATAGGTATGTGTAAATACGCGTCCTTTATATCGATGGGGGCTAAAAGGTCTCCCATCTGGAGTGAGGCTACTACTGAGCTTACAGACTCCATCCGAAAGGACTAGATTAGTAGATACTGGTTCAGGGATCTTAGATCCAAAATGGGCCTTGTGACCCCGTTTGGTTTTTTAACCGTAAACAGGTTCAAGTAAAACCCCGCACCCCTTTCAGATGCAGGAACCTGTACAATCACTCCATGATGCACTAAATGATGTAGTGCCTGAAACAATAAGTTTCTTTTTGGAGGATCCGAGGGAATGCTGGATCTTAGAAACCTCTGAGGGGGAACCCCCTGCAACTCCAGCTTGTAACCGTGGGATATAGTTAAGGTGACCCACACGTCCTGAACCATTGTTCTCCAAATGTCCGCAAAGTGCACAGCCTTCCCCCCACCCGATAGATTGGGGGCTTCCCCTCAAAAGGAGGGCTTGGTGCTGGGTTTAGAAGGGTTTTGGACCCAAGGCTTTTTCTGGCCTTGCGGCTTGCCCCTGGCTCTAGCGCCCTGTTGGCCGCAGAACTGTCTTGGCGCTGAGACACCTGAGGAAGCAGTCCCTGGGGTTTTAAACGAGGGACGCCTGGTGCTTTTCTTCACAGGAAATAGAGAACTATTCCCTCTGGAAATCTTTTGGATATATGTCCAAATGATCACCAAATAAACGTTCCCTATGAAAGGGGGAACCTGCCAATAGCTTTTTACAAAGAGGCTCGACTGACCACTTCTTAAGCCACAAAAGTCTGCACATATGTACAGACAAGAACCAAACGAGAAACCTGCTGTATTGAACCTTTTAAGGCGTCAACAGCAAAACACAGCGCTCAAGGAATATCTGTCTTATTTTCAGCCAGATCATCCTCCTGGTTAACCCTGTCAGACCGTTTGACCTGATTCTTTACGGACTGGCAGATACCAATTGCTGCAACAGCTGGCTGAATAGCTGAACTGGCCAAAGAAACGGAGACCTTTAATAATGACTCCAATTTCTTATCAACAGGGTCTTTCAAGCCCTGTGCGTTATCTACCAGACAAGTTAATTTCTTGTTTAAGGAAGAGACTGCTGCATCTACGGCTGGCATGCTCCGCTTCTTAACAAACTTTTCATCCATGGGATATAAAAAGGAAAACCTCTTAGGAGAAACAAAAATCCTGTCAGGATGTTCCCAATCAGCATACACTGCCTGTTCCAACAGAGGGTGTAAGGGAAAAGCCTGTGCGGCCTGAAGAGGCCTCGGGGACCCCAAAGAAGACCAGGGGGGCTCAGTAACCTCTGCAAGAGGCAACTTAAAGGCACTCGAACCATCTCTGCAAGAGTCTGGTTTAAAAGCCTCTGCGACTGAGACGCAGACATCAACTGGATATTTTCTTGTCCAGATTGCTCAGAAGCAGACTCATCCACCAGGCCCTCCACAGAATCCTGAGCTTTTAGCTCTTCCCCATCCTTAACCCATTCCTGCTCCAAACTAGGAGGCTACGGGGAGGGGGATCTGTAATGCTTCTTGTCACCCTGCGGGATGTCAGCAATCCTGTGCTCTAACCCGGCTAGGGCCAAGGACAGTTCATTCCTGGTGATAAAGGGTGAAGCAGTAGCATTGACTGTAGGCACAATACCAGATAGGAGCAGCAGCTCAGATTGCCTGGAAGCCTCTGGTCCTTCAGGGGATCCAACACTAGGGATACGACTAGGTTCATCAGGAACTACTGACGACATAGGTGTGCCCTTCCCTGTAGTGTTTAGTCCCGCTCCTCTTTTTTGAAGACATTTACAAGCCACAAAAAGAGAGTACCTGGGTGTAGTATTAACACACTTCATAAAGGGAGACCCTTTGATAAGGAACACCAAGCCCCTATGCAACAATCCTTCTAAGCACCTTTAGCCTGTCAAGCAACACCTGGTGACTCACGTGACCCGGGTAAGGAGAAATGAACCGCTGCAAATGCCTGATTCAGAGCCTGCTCTCTGTCCCAAAGCTGCCTTCTGGAAGCACTGCATGCTTGGCATACACAGCTTAAATAAGCTGGCTGTGCGCCGGAACATTCTGCCCATGCATGCGCATGCACATGAGCGGTCCCGGCGAATGGGCACGGCTGTATTCGTCTTTGTGCGCCCAGATAAAGGCTACTGCCCATTTGCGGCTCCACCATGTGTGCCATGGCCTCCAAACAAACTGCTGAGCACAGCAGCGCTCTTGCGAATGCACATGCGCCATGGCGAACCAAGTGACGTCATGCACCATCATACAGGTAAACAACAGCCAGACACAAGCAAAAAAGGTACACTTTGCAAACACCCACAGCAAAACTTTCCCGTATGGTCACCGCACACAGGTGTCCAGCCTCTAGCTAGCTTGACTGATTGTTACAATCACTGGTACACCCCACAATAAGTAAATAAAGGGGTTTCAATTACCCGTCTGGCGCAGAGCAGCTTAGAAACTAAGAGCCCAATCTTCACCCATCACGGCGGTTTTCTTGTCACTTGAGGACCTTCAAGGACTGGGTAACCTTTTCATGTTTAGGGTCCACACCCTTGGACCTGTACAGCACCCTGCAGGAATGCCTTAGCACTGTGGTGTCCAGGAATCCACTTCACAATGTCCAGCACCTGGAGGTCGCATTACAGGCAAAACCTCGCAGGATCTTGTGTCTTCTTTGCGTGCTCAGGTACCATTTATCTAAGCATATAGAGCTCAGAGAGCACAAACAAACGTGCCCATCCACCTTGCAGACATTGGTAAAAAAAACTGAAGTACTTCCTGTGTGGGAGGGGGTTATATAGGGCATCACTTCCTGTCTAAGACTTTGTCTACCATTGCCCATTCACCTAGAGATGGCGTATTACCCAGTAGGTAATGAATATTAGCCTTACTCTGTGTCCCATGATGTATGAAAAAGAAAGACAGTTTTTTAGCATGATCAGTCATATTTGCAATATTAATGCCAAAATTTCACAATTTCTGCCAGGGTATGCAGACTTTTGAGCACGACTGTATGTACACCTAGGAAAGAATTAAGGCTTTTTTTAAAGCAATCTACTGAGCTGGCCAACCACCTCTGGAGGGAGTCTATTCCCCATTTTTACACTTGTTACTGCAAAGAAACCTTTCCATTTGGAATTTGGAGATGAAATCTCTTTTCCTTCAACGCAAAGAGTGCCCCCTTGTCCTCTGTAATGATCTTAAAGTGAATAACTCAACACCAAGTTCACTATAAGGACCCCCTATGTATTTGTACATGTTGATCATATCCCCCCTTAATCTCCTCTCCTCAAGAGAGAATAAATTCAGTTTCTCTAATCTTTCCTCATAGTTGAGCCCATCTTGCCTCTTATCAATTTGGTTGCCCTTCTCTGCACTTTCTCCAGTTCTCCAATATCCTTTATAAAAACTAGTGCCCAACACTGAACTGCATATTCCAGATGAGGTCTTACTAATGATTTGTACAGGGACAAAATGATATCTCTCTCTCTCTCTGGAGTCCATACCTCTCATAATACAAGAAAGGATTTTACCCCCTTCCTGACCGGAGCACTTTTTGCGATTCGGCACTGCATCGCTTTAACTGACAATTGCGCGGTCGTGCAACGTTGTACCCAAACAAAATTTACGTCCTTTTTTTTCCCACAAATAGAGCTTTCTTTTGGTGGTACTTGTTCGCCTCTGTGGTTTTAATTTTTTGCACTATAAACAAAAAAAGCGACAATTTTGAAAAAAAACGCAATATTTTTTACTTTTTGTTATAATAAATATCCCCCCAAATTTTTTTCCCTAAGTTTAGGCTGATATGTATTCTTCTACATATTTTTGGTAAAAAATCACAATAAGCGTATATTTATTGGTTTGCGCAAAATTTATAGCGTCTACAAAATAGGGGATAGTTTTATGGCATTTTTATTTATTTATTTTTTTTATTAGTAATGGCGGCAATCTGCGATTTTTATCGGAACTGCGACATTATGGCGGACACATTGGACGTTTTTTACACTATTTTGGGACCATTGTCATTTATACAGCGATCAATGTTATAAAAATGCATTGATTACTGTGTAAATGACACTGGCAGTGAAGGGATTAACCACTAGGGGGCAGTGAAGGGGTTAAGTGTGTCCTAGGGAGTGATTCTAACTGTGAAGGGGCTGGACTTCAACACACGGGACAGTGATCACTTCTCTCGATGACAGAGAGCTGTGATCACTGTCCTGTCACTAAGCAGAATGGGGAAAGGCTTTGTTTACAAAAGCATCTCCCCGTTCTACCTCTCCGTGACATGATCGCGGAGCCTCGTGCCCGTGACACCGCTTCTTAAAGGGGACGTACCTGTACGCCCTTTTGCCTACCAACACCATTCTGCCGACGTACATCGGCGTGCGCTGGTCGGCAAGCGGTTAAACCTCATTTGCCACAAAGTTTCCCAATGAAAAAGTGCATTGAGGTCGGCTTGTAAATTGGAGACATCTTGTAAGGACTTTATTCCACTGCAAAGCTTGGTGTTATCTGCAAAAATTAAAATGGTACTTTTAATCCCAGACCCTATATCATTTATAAAGATATTACAAAGTAAGGGTCCCAGCACTGAACCCTGGGGTACACCACTGATAACCTTAGACCATTCAGAGTAATGTCTTGTACACATGGGCGGACTTTTCGACCGGACTGGTCCGACAGACATTCCAACGGACTTTTGATGGACTTCCGATGGACTTTTGAACGAACGGACTTGCCTACACACGATCACACCAAAGTCCGACGGATTCGTACGTGATGACGTACAACCGGACTAAAATAAGGAAGTTGATAGCCAGTAGCCAATAGCTGCCCTAGCATGGGTTTTCGTCCATCGAACTAGCGTACAGACGAGCAGATTTTTCGACCGGACTCGAGTCCGTCGGACAAATTTGAAACATGTTCCAAATCTAAAGTCTGTCAGATTTTTGACCGATAAAGTCCGCTGCAGGTCCTATGGAGCCCACACACGGTCGGATTGTCCACGGGATTTGGTCCGTTGGACCAGTCCGGTCGAAAAGTCCGCCCGTGTGTACACGGCCTAAGAATCATTAACCACTACTCTCTGAATTCTGTCTTTAAGCCAGTTTTCTATCCATTTACAAATTGATCTTTCCAAGCTTGTAGACTTTGCCTTACACATGAGCCGTGTGTGGGGAGATGTGTCAAACGCTTTTGCAAAATACAAGTATACCACGTCCACAGCAACCCCTCTGTCCAAGTATACCACGTCCACAGCCACCCCTCTGTCCAAGGTTTTACTTGCCTCCTCATAAAAAGAAATCAGGTTTGTTTGACAACTTCTGTCTTTTATGAATCCATGCTGTCTGTTGCTTAAAATATTTTTTTCTAGCAAGAACTCGTCTATGTGTTCTTTTATTAAACTCTCCAGTAGCTTCCCGACTATGGATGTTAAACTAACAGGTCTCCAGTTACTTGGTAAAGACTTCGATCCCTTTTTTGTGTATTTTTGCTGGTGTTTATCTGCTATTATGAGTTCAGGGCTGTATGTGGTCAATGTAGTCAATGTTCCATTGCATAAAAATTTTGTTTAGCTCTGTTGTAAGTTTATAATACCTGCGTATATCGTTGTGGTTTATATAACAAAAAATGTTTATGGTTACACTGTGATTGTCTCTCTCTGTAGGATTTCTTTAGGGCATATGCAAACGGCTGTAAGAGGGCTTTACAGTCTCCATAAAAACTTTCCCAATACCTGTACAGCCACCTATAGGCAGCAATTTGAAGAAAGAGGATGCGGTTATCTGCTGGGGGTTGCATAAAGCATGTATACAGACAGATTTAATGGAGCATACGTCTGTGTGTCAGGGTGTGCTTTAGGCCCGGTTCACACTTGTGCGATGCCAGACATCGCATGTAATTTGCAGCGCACTGCTGTTATCATTAATTGCGATGTCTGTGCGGTGCGATATCAGCCATACAGATAGTATGGCTGATATCGCACCGCATTCGGTCCAAACACGCACAGGACCCTTTTTTCTGTTCGGACCAGAATCGGATCGCATGTGTGTTCACACATGTGCGATCCGATTCCTGTCCGAACTGTCAGTTCGCAGTGCGATATGCAAGCTGAACTGGGGGTGTCGTTAACAATGTATTGACACTCCCCAGCGATTCGCATATGGCAGTGTGAACTGACATGTGAGTCGGTGCGATGTGGGAACCACAGTGGATTCGCTGTGTTTTCGCATCGCACAAGTGTAAACCGGGCCTCACACACCCCTGGCACATAACTGTGTACAGATGCATCTTTCGAATTTTTATCTATGGGTGGCAGTATACAGCAGTTTCTATGGAGACTCTAGATGTTGTACAGCCCTCTGGCAGCCGTCTGCATAAGCCCTTAAGCTCACTGCACACATTACAATCTGATTGTACAATCTCCCTTACATCTACTAACAGTTATGTAGTGCAAGGGCCTGCCTGATTGGATTAAAATGGATTGCATAGATGTGGTAGGTCCTCATTGTTACATAATTTTGGTAAGGCTGGGTTCACACTTATGCAAATTGGATGCAGGTTTTTCCGCATCCAATTTGCATGACAGGAGACTGTGACTGGCTCTCAATGGAGCTGGTTCACACATCTCTGGGGTGGCCACAGAGCGCACAGCAGAAGGGTCCTGTGTGTCTTTGGCTCCATTTCAGTTCTGAATTCAGGCAAAATTTCGGACCTGAAACGGTGAACGAGGATGCATCGGAGCCCCTGCTGTGCCCTACATAGTGTGAACCCAGCCTAAATCTAAAGTTGATGGACAAGGATTGAACAGTCAGATTGTAACGTGTATGGTGACCCTTAGATGTACTAACAGCTGTATACTGTGAGAACTTTCTGAATGTTTCATTCACTTAAACAGGAATATCAGCTTTACCTGTAGTCCTCTGTTTTGTACAGATTAGAATTCAGGTCAAGCACTGAACTCCCTGTGTCTACATTTGCATGACTATAATTACATGGCTGTGTGAAGAGCAGGCAGTTTAAATAATGTATGTGGCAAATAGTGGGGGTTAAGTGTAGCAGGCCCATTGTGATTAAGTCAAACATCCTTTAATTCCCTCCTAAGCCATACCCACTTTCACATGACACACCCTTGTTCCCATTTTTCTAGCTCTGTCACCTTTTTATGATTACACCACTGGCAATGAAGCAGATTATGACAAAGACATATAGTACTATTATCTCCTATTAAAATGAAAAGGCCCTCACTAACCTCAGTAGCTGCAGGCACTGTGGACCAATTCAACATCAATGTTTACAACAAGACACTGAGATTCTTCATTCAGCAGCTCAGCCCCCCTTTCTTCCCCTCCCAGTGTAAGTGCCCTGTGAGGGAAGAGCAGGGTGAGTCGAGTTGCTGAAAGAATCTCTTGAAGGACTTTCAGTACCTCTGCTGTGAACTTTGATGCTGAATTGCTCCACAGTGCCTGCAACTACAGAGGTCATTGAGGGATTATTTTAAAGCTGATGGTTGTTAAGGATATGTAAATACTTAAATGTCTATAATCTCGGCACAACTTTAAACTCAGTAAAGGATTATTTATAATAATAATAATAATTTATAATAAGGGGGATATTTATAGCCGAGAATAAATAACGCTATTAACTTTCTTTTGAGCACTGCATATTTAAAGAAGTCATAATGAGGAGAATAATACAATGTGTTACAACAGGGAAAGGTTCTTCAGTAAATCAAAAAATTATTTAAGGTTGCCATACATAGAAAATCTGTCACATTTAGTGGACGAACATATTAAACCCTTCCTTCTCTCAAAACCGTCCTACATTGGCGACACCATCCATCTGCTGCAAATCATTGAAGTTGTACAAGTCTCCAAGGAATGCATCCTTGTAAGTGTCGACGTAGAGGCTCTCTACAGTTCGATACCGCACTCCAAGGGACTTGCATGCATTCAAAAGATCCTCTCCCAAACCAGCCACCATGAGAGTTCATTCAATTACTTCATACTTCTTTCCTTGGAATACATATTAAGACATAATGTCTTCTCATTTGACGATCGATTTTTCCTCCAGGTACAGGGCGTAGCCATGGGCACTTGTTGTGCCCCCAGCTATGCCAATCTGCACCTGGGGGAGTGGAAGCGCACCATTTTTGGCGACAAGGATCTCTCTATGTACCTGTGCCACACTGTTATGTGGTACATAGATGACATTTTCTTCGCCAGCGATGGATCTCGACAATTGCTGGACGAGTGCCTGCTGGTCCTGAATAAAAATTAATTTAATTTAAAATCTACTATGCTTTCGGACACATCCAAAATCACCTTTTTGGATGTCGAGATATTTAAAGATAACACCAATATGCTTTCTTGCAAACTATTCAGAAAATCCACCGCAGGAAACACTATTCTGCACGCGTCCAGCTTTCATCCAAGACCTCTTGTTGAGTCCATCCCTTATGGGCAATATCTGCAAATGAAACGCAATTGCTCGAAACACTTAGACTTCAAACGTGAAGCAAATAATTTAAAACAATGTCTTTTAGAAAGAGGCTACAGCCATAAATGCCTAAAAAAGGCATTAAATCATGCAGAAACCAATAACAGACATGATTTATTGACCCCAAGAAAACAAAAAAATCAAATCCCAGATAGTGATTATTACAACCTATTCCAATGACCATGCCCAGGTAACACAAATCTGCAAAAAGTACTGGCACCTTTTAACTTCAGACCCTATGGTAGGACCATTTGTACCTCCCCCACTATGACATACAGACGTGCTACCTCTGTGGGTGATCTTTTAGTAAAAAGTGAGTTTCGGGGATCAAGAAGAGGAGATCCAAGCAAGACACTAGGAACCTATCCATGTGGTTCTTGCACATATTGCAAATATATGGATTCTAGAAAAGATATATATTTACCAAATGGAATGCGACTCACTCCAAAACACTTTTCGAATTACCAAACTACTAGAATGGTCCATCTCCTACTATGCAGTTGTAACTACTTTTATGTGGGAAAGACCACCCAGAAGTTATGGCAAAGATTTTACTGCCATATTAAAGCTGTGCAGACAAGTAACCCCGATCTGCCTCTTGGCAGACATGTCCTACAGACTCATAGTGGCAATTGTCCAAAAATAACAGTCTTGGTCTTGGCTCGGATACACCCCAGCTCCCGTGGAGGAGATTTTAATAAGCTCCTCCTACAACGAGAACTGAGGTGGATATCAAATCTAAATGCAACATTACCACCTGGCCTCAACGAGGCCTTTAATTTCAAGCCCTTTTTACCGGGCTTTTCTTCTGGGTCTTTTGAGAGAGATTTGTAGCCTGCCCATAAAAGGATAAATGTCTGTCTTAGAATAAACATATTTATATAGGCGAATATAGACTTGAAGATCCTGCAATAATTATTTCATCTAGCCTTGCTATGCCTAGATGTTTGTATGGCCCTCTGTATATATTTTTCTTTTCTCTGCTTTCCATCCTCCCCACGATTTTAATATGATTATGACATTAAAGTGTTTAATTTATAGCATTATGTACTGTTCTGTGCTCCGCCTTGTGTATCCTCCTTCGGTGTCAGCCCTAATACACAACCATTTGATATGTTGTACTGTTATAATTATACTGTGATTATACTTCTTGTGTTTTTTTGTTACAGACACTGTCTTATATGGATAATAATGAACAAGATTGAAAATGTACAGACGATAACCTAAGGTTCAAAAGAATTCTGCTGCATTACCCCTTATGTACATTATAATCTTTTGCAGATTTATTTGTTCCCACCCACCCCCTGTGATCCATCGAGGCTCCCCGACACACAGGAGCCCCTTATTGGCCTTTGAGCCACTCTGGGGCAGTTTCCCTCATGAGTTGTTTTGTCGAGCGCTTTTGTGGAGACAGTTGTTCCCCTGCGCATGCGCACTGGACACCTCCATCTGGTCCAGTCATTCTGCCCACTGATGTGTCGGCGGCCGTGTCGACGTCTGACGTCACCGTGCAAGATGCGGTGACGCCGGGCGCCGCATTGGCTGGGGGATCCCCATTGGAGGAAAAAACACTGGCCGCATTTGAGGCACAGGTGTTGCAAGGGAACCATGATTGATGGCCCGCAATACCTGGTGCTTCCTCCCCTTTCTATGCGCCCAGTGCTATAGGGCCGTGATTGGCCCTCTCACTGATCCCTGGGTGTATATATACCTGGCAGTGTCAGCAGACATTGCTGCATGGCCAGGAAACGCCAGGGATCTCTGTGAACACAGTAGAAAAAACAACCACAGATAATAGACTCCACTAATTGCAAATTCTCCCTTCTTCTTGCCTTACTCGTTATCATGCTGCCTACTCAGGCAGCATTTTAATTCCTGCTAATGTTCAGGATATCGTTGGCAAATATATATACACACACCTTTTTCATTTCTTCCATACCAGATATTTGTTCCTCCGTTCTTTGAGGGGTGATCCTTGCGAGCATTGATGCATCGCTCCGAGGCGGCTACTTAATCTGCTCACATCCATCCAGCTGCAGTCAGTTTGGTCTGCATACAAATACACACAGAGGGCTTCCAAACTGTTGTGACTAGCTCTTTGAAATCCACAGCCATATCTATTCAACAATTTATGGGTATGAAAATGCAGTTCAGCAGAATTTGAGACCTGACGTTTTCGTCTACTTTATTGACATGTAGTGTTTGCAAAGAGAACACAGAGCTGTGAGTACAAAATACATTTCTCCATATATGCTATTTTGTTGATATGCCAAACCAATAAATGTACAGGGGGTCCCCTAGTTACAAACATCTGACTTACAAACGACTCCTACTTGCAAACGGAGGGAGACAACAGGAAGTGAGAGGAAATCTACCCCTAGGAAGGGTAATTCACTCCTGTAAGAGCTATTATGGGGAAAAGGTACCTCCACTGATGCTTTATCACCAAGGCTTGTTTCTACAACAACCCAAAATTTTCAAAATCCAACTGTCATTGGGACAGAAAGTGAGGTGAAATCTTCTGAACAGGGGCACACACAGCAAAACAAATGTTACAGGGGTGTTAACCCTTCCCTATGCTATCCAAAAAGCTTACAAATTGTTTTTTTGGCTGGAGCTACACTTAAAAAATGTACATGTTCCGACTTACAAACAGAGTCAACTTAAGAACAAACCTACAGTCCCTAACTTGTTTGTAACCCGGGGACCCCCTGTAAATGTAAATGTTAAAAATGTTATTTAAATTGTTACAATATTGATATTGACATATGCTTACATATAACCCATGAAGAAGGAAAAATGTATGTCTATAAAAACCCTCCCCTTCCCCCATTTTCCGAAACATGTTGGGAATCTTGGTCTACACATTGTATTGATTCGACTCAAAGTCTAGAACCCTGGTGTCAAAATTTAGCAGCTTTCATTATTTGGCATGTGTTCTATCAATTGTTTTTAGGTGTTTTTGAATATACATATTACTGTTGTTAATTAAATCTTTTTTGCACAAATAAAACTGTTAGACTTTTATATCATGTCACCTTTTCTTGGTGTACCCTGCCCTACTATTTTTCTTTGTCCATAATATCCCTGGGGCACTCTTTCCAAATATGTCTATAATTGGGATTTGTCAAAGATTGCTCCAAATATCCCTGGTTAGTTTCCACTCCCCTTTTTTGATTACATAGCAAGTTTCAGTCATTCTAGAAAAAAAAATCTGACCTTTCAAAGCTTGTTTAAATGATAAATCCACCACAATTTTGACCATTTAAAATGTCAAATTTTTTCTCATGGTATAACACCAAGCTGAAATATTTAATATACCAAAAAGCAATTTGTATGTAAATTGTAGCAACTAATCAGTCAGCATTTATGTTTTGTTATTCTGACAACTTAGTAAAGGGGAATTCTGGTTGCTGGTGGTTACTGCACGTGGCATCTCATCATTGTTCATTTTCCTGAGATATTAAATACACCTAAGTGCACTCAGGATGCATTTGCTATGACTGCTTCAGTCACATAAGGCCTCATGCACAAAAGCAGTTGAGCCTCGGTGCAGAGTACAGCCTCCCTTAGGCATTAATGGCTGTGCGTGGCTGTACATTAGCACAGCATATATCTAAGTACAGCCAAGCACAACCATTATTGTCTAAGGCAGGCTGTATGCTGCACTTTGGCTTTAATATTTACATTGCACGGGCTCACTTGCTGTATGCAAGAGGCCTCATCTATACAACAATAAAAAATTAAATGTTTCAAACATTTCTGCCAAACCAGAAAATAACAATAATTTACTTTAGTATTTGAACTATACAGTAACAAATCTAACAGGATAAGTATACTTTATTTAAAAAAATAACAGTCATTTTTAAGTGGAGTCCAATGAGATTTCAAAATACAGTCAAATAGCTAAACTGAAGATCCTTATCCTTGTGTTCAAAAGGAGCTAAACCCATCAATTTAACGGTCTCAAAAAACAGTTACATTCCTGGGTGGAAGATAATGATGGCATTCTCCCACTGCCAAGCTTTGGGTACTTTTGTATTAGTGTTGTCATTTTTATTTTGTACCTTTTTCTCGAAAAAAAAAAACTCAATAAAAAAACATTCAAGGCATTTGGGAAATCCTGTCACATTTGTTTGTGCTCTCTGAAATGTCAAGCCCAGCGCAGCGGTTTTGCATAGAGCATCCTGGATCCTCCTTTTCTTGGGTCCCCCGCTTGTGCTCCTAAACTCTTCCTCTGTGCCGTGTGCCCCCACAGCAAGCAGTTTGCTGTGGGGGCACCCAAACAGGCTCACTCCTGAGTGGTGATGTCCATTCACACACAGAGCTGTGGCTCAGCCCACCCCCTCTCTCACCTCATTGGCTCACTGGCTGTGATTGAAGCAGTGGGAGCCAATGGCTCCTGTTGCTGCCTCAGCCAATGAAGAGTGAGAGTCCCCAGAGAGCCGAGGCACATCACTGAATTGAAAAAGGGCTCAAGTAAGTATTAGGGGGGCTGGGGGGCTGCTGCACAGAGAAGGTTTTTTTTACCTTCATGCATAAAAGGCATGAAGGTAAAAAAAAACTTGAGCCTTTAGAACCACTTTAAGCCATCTTAGGTTATTTTTAGCTGTTGGTATTCTTTAATATCTTCTATACTGTGACTGGTAAATTTGTTTATAACCACCAGCAATGTTGGATGGAATATCAATACTTTAATTTTTAGAACATCTATTTTCTCCAGCTGAGCCTCAGCAATCGCAGGCATCTTCCGGTGGACTCTTCTTCCTCTTCTTTCTCTTCTTTCTCATCCTCCTCTTTTGAGTCTCTTCGGTTCATTCTAAAAATGAGTATAGCAAAACATCAATTAGCAGATCACTAATGAGCAGTACCACACAACTGTACCACATAAACATATTTTGAAGATACAACATTAACTTTATTTAGTTATATTCATTGGTGCAGATATGTGCATGCATCCCTAGGTGTCTGTCCCTTATACCTGCAGCAGTTTTTTTTTTAATAGCCGATTCTCTTTAGGCACCTCACTACAAATATTTAGTATAATAGGGTCTGTATGATCATTTGTTTTTACAAATAATGCATACATTCTTAATATTTCTCCATACCAGTGGTCTCCAAAGTGCGGCCTTTCGCTTTTGTTTATCTGGCCCTTGGGACATTATTCCTTCAACTGACACCAACAATGGGGGCATAATTCTTGCCACTGACGCCAACAATGGAGGACTATTCCTCCCACTACTACCAATGATGGGCAGCCTCTGACACCAAGGATGGGGCACTATTCCTCCCACTGACACCAAGGATGGGGCATATTCCTCCCACTGACACCAAGGATGGGGCACTATTCCTCCCACTGACACCAAGGATGGGGCACTATTCCTCCCACTGACACCAAGGATGGGGCACTATCCCTCCCACTGACACCAAGGATGGGGCACTACTCCTCCCTGATGGCAATAATGGGGCACTGTTTACTCCCTCTGACACAAGGGCATTTTTTACTCCCACTGGCCACAGTTCTGCCCCCCTAAAGTCTGAGGGACAGCAAACTGGCCCTTTGCTTAGAAAGTTTGGAGACCTCTGCTTTATACTGTACAACTTGAGTCATAAAGTTTTTTTTTTTTTTGTTTTTTTGAGCGCTCTGGAAAGATAAAGATGCAAGTTTATTTTATAATAATACTTACTCTTTTTCTTGTGGGATGTAAATACATAAGTCTTCATTGACAAAATCAAGACCCTGTGGTAAAGAACATGAAAAGAAAACAAAAAAAAAAGATAAATGAAAGAAACAGGACTACAGTATAAATCACAAAATAAGCTTATGCTTATTTTTGTGATATGCAGGGTTAGAACATTTGCCTGGTTTTTACTGCTATTCAGGACTCCATTTTACCAGACAGGAAGTGGTGAAGAAACGCTCCAACAGCACCAGAATGCAATTAAAAAAATGTTTTTTGGCTGACCATACACTTTCAGGTTACATACAGTAGTAGCTTTGGCTGGCTGATGCAGTGGTCATCATGCCAGTGGGTCCAGGCAGGAGCTTATATGGGTGTGAGAACTCAATCTTTTTTTTTCAGTTTGTTAAATAAAATCAACAAATGGCTTGGGTGATTCTAATAGCCTTCTCCTTGTGTTAAAGATTTGTTAACTGATTGGCTTGTAGCATACAAAACCATGTGTAAGCCAAAACCTTGAAAAATCAGGCATCTTGAAAGGAGATTGTCTGATAGGGACAACTGTTTTACTCTCTTGAGTTCAGCAGGAGAAGTAGGTTAAAGTTAGAGTTCCACCTAAAAATGGAACTTCCGCTTTAAGTACTGGTGTCCCCCTGACATGTCACGTTTGGCATGTCATTTTTTTTGGGGGGGGGGGGGGGGGGGCGGGTACCCAGTTTTGACAGGCACCCAGCTCCCACTTCCTCCCCTGGCGCTGCAGCGCCGGAAGGAAGTTCACCTCTCCCCCTCCCTCCCTGCAATCTTCTGGGACCTGTGACGTGATTGCCTGGCCATTCACAGTGTGGCTCACGCATGCACAGTGCGTGCCCGGCTGTGAAGCCACAGCTGGGCACCCACAGTTACAATGCCGGTGCCGCGGAGAGGGAGAGGAGAGGCTTCGTGCGCCCGCATCGCTGGACCATGAGACAGGTGAGTGTCTGTTTATTAAAAGTCAGCAGCTACACTTTTTGTAGCTGCTGAGTTTTAAATGGGTGGGACTCTGCTTTAAGGCCGGCCATGGGGAGGGGGGGTGTAGATGGGGAAAACCATCCGCACCAGGAGAAGACAGTGATTATTGCTAGCAGCTATAGCAGCCGCTAGCGATAATCGCAAGTGAATCTGGCAGGCTTGTTTTACCCAAGTTCATTGATCGATCCTGCTGAACAGGCCGAGATTGGAACTGACTATGGCCTGACTAAGGCAGTGCATCAAGGTGGGTTGAAGTCAATTTTGATATATTGCTGCCACTTGTCAATGCTACAATATCTCTTCTTTTTCGTTTAGGTGGTCGTGGTAATGGTAAGGAAAGATAGTTTTGTTGAAATGTAAATAAATATTTCCCATCAGTTGATAAAGCAAAGTGAGAAAAAAGGAAGGCAAAATGACGGTAGGTATTAGAAGATGATAAAGAAAGCAAAAGAAAAGAAGAGAAAATTTGGGCAAGAGAAGGTGGAGGGGAAATGAGGAAGGGAAAGAGAAGGAGAGAGAAGGAGAGAAAAGGATATTCCCTAACTTGAACTGGAATATTTGCTTTTCCCATAATTTTTCTTGTCGTCTCCATTAAAATATTCCTTACCGTTTTCAGCTGCTGAGGTCCAATCAAAGCTTCTTTAATATCTCGTAATAATGAATGTTTCTGAAAATAAAAAATAGTTCATTATATTCATGTTGGTGTCTACACAGCTAGCTTTCCTCCACAATGATGATAAACAACCTGCCTGTGAAGTAAATGAATGTATACTGAAAAATGCTATTATATATTCACATTTTACAGTATATTTCCAGTACAAGTGATTTTACAAAAAAGTTTGATGCAAGGTACTTAAAGTGGCAGTCCACCCAACAATTATATTTGGTCATGGATAGGTCTTTGTATGTTTGAACATGTATTAGCTTCTAATATTTTCATTGTCCCCAATTTTGAAATGTTCCCACTGATGAACCCTTCCTCTTCCTTACCAAAGCCACAAAGTCTTCATGCATAGTTCAGTAATGTAACATTAATGTAAAATATGACACTCCTTGTTATGGCCATTTAGAGGTAAATCAGAGAATTCATGTTTATAGATTGGTACTAGTGAGTCTCAAAGACATTTACATATGAAAATGATGAGCAATTGAACTGATAAGCAAAAAACTACAAAAACTACAAAACTACAAAAAAATCAAATTTCAGTTTTGGTTGAAATGACCCTTACAAGAAATATCATAAATATTTTTACAAGCAACAAAAGCAAAAGAAATTCATAAGTGCTGACCTCGATATTTAGTAAAGGCAAAGCATAGTGCAGAGAGAAGTATGCCTTTGTCACAAATGTATAATTTTTAAAAATAAGTCATAAAACATTTTTAAAGTGCTTATATATTAGGATTGTAAATTCTATGTTCTATATCTCTGCCTTGTTTTATTTGGAAAATTGCCTAACCCAATGTTTGAATAGTATATAGACCAGTTGCAGGAAAACCAGCGAAAGTCACAAAAGAAGCAACCCCCAAATATGTGAAATTCTGAACCTAAAATAAAATGTATGCGTTGTCATGTGATACTAAAATTCTTGTTTAGGATAGAAGCTGTGCACACATCATGCGTGTATATCTAACCATCAGTGCTGGGACAAGGCCATTTGGTGCCCAGGGCAAAGATGGCAAACTGCGCCCCCCCCCCCCCCCCCATTTTTAAGAAAGAATCAATGTAATTTCAAAACAAGGATATACTTAAAACAATACAAATTCAATTAGGTTTAATGTGATAGAAACAGAGTTCACTCACACCTTTTAATTATATGTACAGTCAGGTCCATAAATATTGGGACATTGACACAATTCTAATCTATTTGGCTCTATACACCACCACATTGGATTTCACCACTGGTCCACAGTGGGAGGATTCCTCCTTCCACCTGGAATGTGTAGATGGGGGAATTGGAACATTCTTTTTTTTTCATTCAACCTAATAGTTGAATGAAAAAAGTGATCAATGTATGGGCAGCCCAAGAGCTAACACTAAGATAGTTTAACCTCTTGACATCCACGCTATAGCTGAATGACGGCCACAGCGCGGACCTGAATTTCCGGGAGTGCACGTGCCCTGTGCGCGCTGTGATCACCGAGTCACTGAGTCCCGATCCCCTTACAATGTGATCAGCTGTCAGCCAATGACAGCTGATCACATGATCAAAACAAAAGCTCTGTGATCGTTTTTTTTTTCTCCTCACGCTGACAGCGCGAGGAGAAAAAAAGCTGATCACCGGCTCATCTGCAAGGGACATCGGTCCCGAAGAGGAGGAGGCAATTATGCCTCATCTGTGCCACCTGCCATTGCCACCTACCTATGCCCATGAGTGCCACCTATCAATGCCCACAAGTGCCACCTATCAATGCCACCTAGCAGTGCTGCCTATCAGTGTAACTGATCAGTGCCCATTATTGCCACCCATCAGTGCCACCTCATCAGCATACATCAATGAAGGAGAAAAATTACCTGTTTTAAAATTTTATAACAAAATATAACAAAATTTTTTTTTTTTTAATTCGGTCTTTTTACATTTTTTTTTAACAATAAATAAAAACCACAGAGGTGATCAAATACCACCAAAAGAAAGCTCTATTTGTGGGGAAAAAAAAGTATAAAAATTTCATTTGAGTACAGTGTTGTATGACCGCGCAATTGTCATTCAAAGTGCGCCAGCGCTGAAAGCTGAAAATTGGTCTGGATAGGAGGGGGGTTTAAGTGCCCAGTAAGCAAGTGGTTAAATCTCAGCTGTTTCAGTGAGAACTGGCTGAGATTAGAACCATTAATGAGCAGGCTGAATGTACCAAGTTGATTGATCAAATTGGGTACAACCAGCCTGCCAGATACTCTTATGATTATCACTAGCGGTTGCAATATCTGCTAGTGATAATCACTGTTTGTGGGGACAATACAATTGCTCAGCAGAAGGGATTCCCCTGTCAGCACTGACTGAGCTGACAGGGGAATCGTGTCAATTTCTTTCCTGAAATTTGTGGTTACTGGAAAGAAATTTGTACCATCTAATGTCTAAGTGAAAGTGAAAGTTAGTGAATATCTTGAAAGAACATGAGGGGGGGAGACAGATGGGGGATGGAGATAAGGACAGTTCAGTGATAACTGTGTACTGCAGTGTGCACATGACTCACCCAGGTCCAGGCTGGAAGATCAGGCATCTTTGGCACACAGGATTCTGCAGCTTTTCATATCTCCCGCCCACACATCCCTTCTCTTCAGATACATCTGCACGTCGGGGATAGTGTGGGCGGGGCGGGAAGTCACTGGAGGAGCAGAGGTGGGAGGAGCTGTATTCCTCCCTGATCTCCCGTCAGTGAGGGGGGAGGTGATGGTTCGCTGGGCTGTGTAAGTGTCACAGACACTACAGAGCTGCAGCCACAGTCTCAGTATTTACAGACTGATTCTCCTGTCCTATGGACGGGAGAAATCAGTCTGTTTCTTCACAGTTACCAAGATAATGGGAGGCTTGTCCGCCCCTCCCCCTGCTGGTTCAATCCCTCCTGAAGTCGCTCTCCTCCCTGCCAATGAGGGGGAGGGAGCAGATCGGTCGGAGCGGCTCTCATATTATGCTCAGTCAGCGAGCAGAGGGAGGGGGAGAAATCCGCCCCCTCTCACACTCCGCCCAGGGCACCCGCCCCTCTCGCCCACCCCTTGTACCGGCCCTGCTAACCATTCGCTAAAGTTCATGGTCAGCTATAGGAAGGGCCTCAAACACACTCAAAGAAAGATCAACACCACTGATGACTACTGGATAGTTATAAGGATACTTAGGGACACAAGAAAAAACATATTTAAGAACAAATTGGCAGGAAAAAGAGATTAAAAAATAACCATGGGTTGTAAGGAATTCTAGTTGGGGTAAGGTAAATGTAATTGTATATTCCTCTTACTTCCACTCCTTCAATCCAGATCATTTAATGTACCTTACCCCAGTTTAGATACAACCCAGTGTTTTTTCTTAAAGTAGATGTTCAGGCAAACCGCTAGATAAAAAGCTGAAATGGAAGTGCTGTATGTCAACTGTCTTATATGCCAAAGAATCTTAAATTTTGTCCTGACACTTTAGTGATGTATACAACCCCGCCAGGAGGCAGTCAGGAAAGTAAAACCAGTTTCTCTGTTAGACCTTCCACTGCCAGCCTGCTGATTAGACCATGAAGGAGCAGAAACACACTGATACATCATAATATCTATTTAGTCTCCTACTGTCAGCCTATGCACATGCAGCAGAATCGAATTGCTGTTATTGCTGCTCCCCCCTGCCTCTCTCAGAGTGCCGCTGTGCAGAGAATGACCGAAGGCTGATCAGCACACACTCAGTTTACTTATGCTAACTATATATGAAAAATAAATCTAATTATTATAAGGAATGCACAACTGATGGTTTTAGTATCTGTCAAAATAACTTTAAAGTGATACTAAAGCTTGTTTTTTTTTCTATGTGGGTACTTGAGCGGGCTCACTCCTGAGCCACCCTCTTTGCGTTTATAGACACGGACAAGGTGGCTCCATCCTGCCCCCGCTACTTTGTCACAGAATTTGATTGACAGCAGCAGAAGCCATTGGATCCCACTGCAATCAATCTGCCCACTGCTCATATGCACATTGCTGGATGGAGATCGTGCTCGGGTAAGTATACGGGAGGGCTGGGGGGATCCTTTGGCACAGCAGGTTTTTTAAAGGAGAAGTACAGCAAAAGCTTGTTTGGCTGTACATCTTCTGTGGATCACAGGAGTGCAGTTCGTTTTGCACTCCTGTAACCCAGTTTCAGCAGACAGCGGGCTGCAGTCTGCTGTCATCACAGAGCCGGTCCAGGCTTGGGCAAGATCGCGACACTGGGGTCAGGATCTGCCCAAATGCCTGGACCTGCACCCGGCTCAGCCTCTCAGCGAGCCGCTGAGAGCCTGAGCCAGCCACTCCCACCCCCTCCACAGCCCAGCACTCCAGTGAGCGAGGAGGGGGCAGAGCAGACAGTGGTGACTGACTGTGAGAACCAAGCGATCTGCGGTGTTAGATTGCTCGGTTCTCGGTGTTGGAGCTGGCAGGGGACAGATGCAGCATTTGGCCAATGCTGCATCTACCTAGGTAAGTATAAATCTGCAAAGACCCCAAACTCCTTACTTCTCTTTTTTAATACATAGAATGCATTAAAGGGGTTGCAAAGTCAGAAGGTTTTTTTTATCTTAATGCATTCTGTGCATTAAGATAAAAATAACTTCTGTGTGCAGCAGCCCCCCTCTGCCCCCCTAATATTTACCGGAGCCCCATCTCTGTCCAGCGATGTCCACGAGTGTCTCGGCTGTCTGGGACTCTGCCTCCTGATTGGCTGAGACACAGCAGTGCTGCCATTGGCTCCCGCTGCTGTCCCTCAAAGTCAGTTAGCCAATCAGGAGGGAGAGGGGTGGGGCCAAACCACAGATCCATGTCTGAATGGACACACGGCACTGCAGCTCTGCTTGGGTGCCCCCATAGCAAGCTGTTTGCTGTGGGGGCACTCAACAGGAGGGAGGGGCCAGGATCACAGAAGAGGCACCCGAGAAGAGGAAGATCTGGGCTGCTCTGTTCAAATCCACCGCACAGAGCAGGTAAGTATGACATGTTTGTTATTTTTTTAAAAATGAGACTTTACAATCACGTTAGGATAAAAAAAATCCTTCAGCCTTTAAAACCACTTTAATTGTAGACTACTTGCCAAGGAACAAAAATAAATGCATAAAATAATATAGTTAGCAGTGCAGTACAACAATCTTATATAACAAATATTTCTCTCACCTTGCGCATTCTGTGCCTCTTTTGAAACGATATTAACTTTGCCTGTTCAATTTGTTTCTGAAAAATAAACATTTTGTCAAGATACAATATTACGATACTATAATATAAATGTTAATACAAATATTAATTTATAGATAAGACAGGTGCCAAAAAAAAGTAACTGCATAATTGTTTTACCTTAATTTGCTGTATTTCTTCCTTTAAAGCAGTATGTTCATGCTGCTCACATTCTTCAAGAATGCAAAATACCTTTAACAAAAGTATTTCATTGTTATAGATTGATTGTGTTTAAAGCATTAGGAAAGCACATTAGGAAAGTACATTAATGATAACTGTAAGCCCACTTGGCAAGTGCAACTACCCAGTTGCTTTATCTTTAGGTAATGCTATAGAAAGATCTCACATGTCCCAACTACATTCCATTTTGTTTTAGAGAATACTGCTGATGCAGCATTGTGAGTCTCTGGATTTTTACACTTGATGTGCTTTGCATATTTCTTCCAGATCTGTGCAGTAAACCATTCTGAAACTTTGTACTGGAGCTTCCTGTAATAAAGACCAGTCGCTGCTGCTCTCCCTCCTTGTGCAGGATGACTGGGCTTGTCTCCAACCCCTCCCATACTTTTCTGCAGGCAGCCTGCAGTGGGTGGGATCTCCTGGGTACCTTCTACAGCTCTGCGCCCTGCACATGCTATTTACAGCACAGTATAAATATCCCCTGTGATAGCAAAGGCAGTGACAGGTACTCTTTACTGGGAGATCTGGGGACTATTAGACCCCAGATCTCTCCTCTGCCCTTAAAGGATATCTAAAGGTTTTAAAAGAAAAACAAAAAAAACAAAAACAAACATGTCATACTTACTTTCTCTGTGTAGTTGGTTTTGCATAGAGTGGCCCCGATCCTCCTCTTCTGGGGTCCCTCAGCGGCGCTCCTGGCTCCTCCTCTTCTCGAGTGCCCCACAGGAGAGGCGCTCCCGTGTCCTGCTGATGCGTCTATTGACACAGACAGCAGGACTCATCCACCAGCCCTGTGATGTCATCATGGATGAGTGGAAGAGGATTCCAAAGGCAACCTGTGAAGCTCTGGTGAACTCCATGCCCAAGAGGGTTAAGGCAGTGCTTGAAAATAATGGTGGCCACACAAAATATTGACACTTTGGGCATAATTTGGACATTTTCACTTAGGGGTGTACTCACTTTTGTTGCTAGCGGTTTAGACATTAATGGCTTTGTGTTGAGTTATTTTGAGGGGACAGCAAATTTACACTGTTATACAAACTGTACACTCACTACTTTACATTGTAGCAAAGTGTAATTTCTTCAGGCTGGGTTCACACCTATGCGAATTGGATAGGTATTGTATAAACGGTATTAACAAATGGGATATGTCAACTTTTGATCAGGGTCATTTGGGTAGTTTCTGTTGCCATTATGATTTAAAAAGAGTAAACACAGTTGATTGATAATAAATAATTTATTGTGTTATCATTCATATGCTCTGAAAAATGGCCAAGAAATCATAAATTCTGCCAGGGTATGTAAACTTCACAACTGTATACACACATATTTATAAAAAGTATTCATATCCCTTGAAATTCTCCACATTTTGTCATGTTACAACCCAAAACGTAAATGTATTTTATTTAGATTTTATGTGATAGACCAACACAAAGTGGCACATAATTGTGAAGTGGAAGGAAGATGATAAATAGTTTTCTAATTTTTTTACAAAAACATTTTAGAAAAGTGTGGCGTGCATTTGTATTCAGCCCCCTTTAATCTGATACCCCTAACTAAAATCTAGTGGAACCAATTGCCTTCAGAAGTCATCTAATTAGTAAATATGTGTCATTTAATCTCAGCATAAATACAGCTGTTCTGTAAACTCCTCTGAGGTTTGTTAGAGAACCTTAGTGAACAAACAGCATCATGAAGGCTAAGGAACTCACCAGACAGGTCATGGATAAATTTGTGGAGAAGTTTAAAGCAGGGTTAGGTTATAAAAAAATATCCCAGGCTTTGAACATCTCACGGAGCACTGTTCAATCCATCATCCGAAAATGGAAAGAGTATGGCACAACTGCAAATCTACCATGACATGGCCGTCCACCTAAGCTAAAAAGCTGGGCAATTAGAGCATTAATCAGAGAAGCAGCCAAGAAGCCCATGGTAACTCTGGAGGAGCTGCAGAGATCCACAGTTCAGGTGGAAAAATCTGTCCACAGGAGAACTATTAGTCGTGCACTCCACAAATCTGGCCTTTATGGAAGAGTGGCAAGAAGAAAGCCATTGTTGAAAGAAAGCCATAAGAAGTCCCATTTGCAGTTTGCGAGAAGCTATGTGAGGAATACAGCAAACATGTGGCAGAAGGTGCTCTGCTCAGATGGGAGCAAAATTTAACTTTTTGGCCTAAAAGCAAAACGCTATGTGTGGCAGAAAACTAACACTGCACTTTAGAAAAAATGAAAAAAATAGTCAGGGAAATATTGTCTGTAGATACAATCTCCTGTGAGAAGAGTGTAAAATTTCTAGGCAGAAGTAATCAATATATAAACACTACACTCACCCAGGGGAAGGGGGGCCTATTGCCTATAGCTCAAATGATTAAATACTGATGAGGCTAATAAGGCAAGTTCCTCTGAATCAGACCAATATAATAAACAAAAAAACAGGGATGGGAAGAGAGCAGGAAAGAAACCCCGGAGGGCTGGAAACAAGGATTCTTCAAGGAGGAACACCCATTAAGTATATTAAACACGATTCTTTATTTAGAAATAAGCAAAAAATTCCACCCACAATAAATATAAGTTACCAAAATACCTCCACCATAAATATAAAATTACAACGTTATCATAAAACAGGTGATCACCACAAACAACACCCTCAGTCAGTCAAACATTCACCCACTATTAACAATAAATATTACAAACTGAAGAGATTATACAAATCATAGGTATATGGAAAATTCATATCGTGGATTAATTGGTGAACCTTCAGTTCCAGAGGCGTAACTAGAACCTTCAGGGCCCCGGTGCAAGAAACCATGATGGGCCCCCCTTCCACCCGAGCCCCGGCTTCCAATTTTGGGAGGGTGTCCATGGACATCCTCCCAAAACCGTGCTTCCCACATGACCCCTTGGACATGCATCCAGCGCAATCACATCTGCCCTTTACCATGTGATCAGCTGATCACATGTAAACAGACTGGTTATCCACAGCCCTTTCCTCACACGCTGTGTTTGTGTTAGGAAAGGACTGCCATTAACTGTCAAGAATGTCAGTAAATTGTTTACACTGATAATCAGTGCCACAGTCATCAGTGCCCATCAGTGCCGCCTATCAGTGCCCATAACTTCCAACTGCAAGTGTTACCTATCAGTGCTCATTAATGCTGCCTATTAGTGCCCATCAATTCTGCTTATCAGCACCACCTATCAGTGCTCATTAATGCCACCTAACTGCGTCCATCAGTGCCACCTATCAGTACTCTTCAATTCTGTCCATCAAAGCCCATCAATACTGCCTGAGTTCTGCCTATCAGTGTTCCTCAGTGCCCAGTCATCAGTGCCCATCAGTACCACCTATCAGTGCCCATCAATGCCATCTATCAGTGCAGCCTTTCAGTGCACATTAGTGCCTCCTATCAGTGCTGCCCATCAGTGCTCATCAGTGCCTCCTATCAGTGCCCATCAGTGCCTTTTATCAGTGCCCATCAGTGCCTTCTATCAGTGCTCATCAATGCCCATCAGTGCCTTCTATCAGTGCTCATCAGTGCCGTCTATCAGTGCTCATCAGTGCCTTCTATCAGTGCTCATCAGTGCCTTCTATCAGTGCTCATCAGTGCCTTCTATCAGTGCTCATCGGTGCCTTCTATCAGTGCTCATCAGTGCCTTCTATCAGTGCTCATCAGTGCCTTCTATCAGTGCTCATCAGTGCCGTCTATCAGTGCTCATCAGTGCCTTCTATCAGTGCCCATCAGTGCCTTCTATCAGTGCCCATCAGTGCCTTCTATTAGTGCTCATCAGTGCCGTCTATCAGTGCTCATCAGTGCCTTCTATCAGTGCTCATCAGTGCCGTCTATCAGTGCTCATCAGTGCCGTCTATCAGTGCCTTCTATTAGTGTTCATCAGTGCCCATCAGTGCCTTCTATTAGTGCTCATCAGTGCTCATCAGTGCCTTCTATCAGTGCTCATCAGTGCCGTCTATCAGTGCTCATCAGTGCCTTCTATTAGTGCTCATCAGTGCCCATCAGTGCTCATCAGTGCCTTCTATCAGTGCTCATCAGTGCCCATCAGTGCTCATCAGTGCCTTCTATCAGTGCTCATCAGTGACCATCAGTGCCTTCTATCAGTGCTCATCAGTGCCTTCTATTAGTGCTAATCAGTGCCTTCTATCAGTGCTCATCAGTGCCTTCTATTAGTGCTCATCAGTGCCCATCAGTGCCTTCTATTAGTGCTCATCAGTGCCTTCTATTAGTGCTCATCAGTCCCTGCTATTAATATATATCAGTGCTGTCTGCCTTCTCAGGACAGCACAGCTCTGAGCGGAGATCGTGTGTCATAGATTAATAGCACAGAGAGACTGCCGCATTAATGTTCTATTTGACGGTCCTCTCTGGCATGGATGAGAGAGGAGGACACACAGCTGATCTTACTGCTCCCCCTTCTCCCCCCTCCCCTCTCCTGTGTGCTCTGCGGGCACTCAAGTGTGAAGCTAAAGAGCTCATATTTCCCGCGGAGCACACAGGAGAGGGGAGGGGGGAGAAGGTGGAGCAGTGAGATCAGCTGTGTGTCCTCCTCTCTCATCCATGCCAGAGAGGACTGACAAATAGAAAATTAATGCCGCCGGAGTCTCTCTGTGCTATTAATCTATGACACACGATCTCCGCTCAGAGTCGTGTGTGAAGATCAACCCCGCTGGGCCCTCCCCACAGTGGCTGAATGCCGGGCCCAGTCGCAACTGCGACTGTTGCGACCCTGGTAATTCCGCCACTGTTCAGTTCATAGAAAACAGTTTAAACGAATATAACAAATAATGCTAAACCTGCCCTGATAGATTAGCCCAGGAGGGAGCAGAAAAACATTGAATGTAAACAGGGAGCTGCAGAAATGATCGTGAATGATAATGGAAGTCCCCTGATGTAAAGGCAAAACAGGAGGGGGGGGGACCTGAACACACTATCCCCACCGTGAAACATGATGGTGGCAGCATCATGTTGTAGGGATGCTTTTCTTTAGTAGGGAAAGGGAAGCTTGTCAGAGTTGATGGGAAGATAGATGGAGTCAAATACTGGGCAATCTTATGCCGTGTACACACGACCGGTTTTGCCATCGGAATAAACTCTGAAGGTTTCTCCGACGGAATTCCATTCAAGCGGTCTTGCCTACACATGGTCAAACCAAAGTCCGACCGTCAAGAACGTGGTGACGTACAACACTTACGATGGGACTAGAAAAAGGAAGTTCAATAGCCAGTAGCCAATAGCTTCCGTCTCGTACTTGCTTCGGAGCATGCGTCTTTTTTGGTCCGTCGGAACAACATACAGAAGATCGGTTTTCCCGATAGGAATTGGTTCTGTCGGAAATATTTAGAACATGTTCCATTTCTAGGTCCGTCAGAATTTTCGAAAAAAAAAAGTCAGATGAGGCCTAAACACGATCGGAATAGACGATGAAAAGCTTCCGTTGGACTTTTTCAGTCGGACATTCCGCTCGTGTGTACGCGGCTTTAGAAGAAAACCTGTTACGCCGCGTACACACGGCCAGACTTTCCAACAGAAAAAGTCCGATGGGAGATTTTGGTCGGACATTCCGACCGTGTGTATGCCCCATCAGACTTTTTCTGTCGGCATTTACGATGGACTCAGATATAGAACATGTTCTAAATCTTTCCGTCGGAAATGCCGACGGAGTTTAGCCTGTTGGCAAGTCCGCTCGTGTGTACGCGGCATTAGAGTCTGCAAAAAACTTAGATCAAAGCATATTCATGTGTTAGAATGGCCTAGTCACAGTCCAGACCTAAATACAATTGAGAATCTGTGGCAAGGCTTGAGAATTGCTTTTCACAGACGTTCTCCATCCAATCTGACAGAGCTTGAGCTATTTTGCAAAAAAGAATAGGCAAAAATTTCACTCTCTAGATGTGCAAAGCTGGTAGAGACATCCCCAAAAAGACTTGCAGCTGTAATTGCAACGAAAGGTGGTTCTACAAAATATTGACTCAGGGGGGCTGAATACAAATGCACACCACACTTTTCACATATTTATTTGTAAAAAAAAGTTGAAAACCATTTATCATTTTCCTTCCACGTCACAATTATGTGCCACTTTGTCTTGGTCTATCACATAAAATCCCAATAAAATACATTTACATTTTTAGTTGTAACCAGTGGCAGTTGGTGCTCAAAATTTTTGGTGGGTGCAAACAAACTGAAAAATACTGAAAAAAAACCATCAAATGCAGCCACTGAGCCATCAATTGCAGCCACTGTGCCACCAATTGCAGCCACTGTGCCCATCAAATGCAGCCACTGTGCCCATCATATGCAGCCACTGTGCCCCATGATATGCGGCCTGTGTGCCCCATCATATGCAGCCACTGTGCCCATCATATGCAGCCACTGTGCCCATCATATGTAGCCACTGTGCCCCATTATATGCAGCCACTGTGTCCATCATATGCAGCCACTGTGCCCATCATATGCAGCCACTGTGCCCATCATATGTAGCCACTATGCCCCATTATATGCAGCCATTGTGTCCATCATATGCAGCCATTGTGCCCATCATATGCAGCCACTGTGCCCATCAAATGCAGCCTCACTGTGCAGTGCCCATCATAATCATATGCAGCCACTGCGCCCATCATATGCAGCCATTGTGCCCCATGATATGCAGCCACTGTGCCCCATGATATGCAGCCACTGTGCCCCATCATATGCAGACACTGTGCCCCATGATATGCAGCCACTGTGCCCATCATATGCAGCTACTGTGCCCATCATATGCAGCCACTGTGCCCATCATATACAGCCACTGTGCCCCATGATATGCAGCCACTGTGCCCATCATATGCAGTTACAGTGCCCATCGTATGCAGCCTTTGTGCCCCATGATATGCAGCCACTGTGCCCCATCATATGCAGCCACTGTGCCCATCATATGCAGCCACTGTGCCCAATGATATGCAGCCACTGTGCCCATATTATGCACCTATGATATGCAGCCACTGTGCCCAATGATATGCAGCCACTGTGCCCATAATATGCAGCTACTGTGCCCATAATATGCAGCCACTGTGCCCTGTCATATACAGCGGGCATCACTAAATGGCAGCCCGTGATCCGCGTCCGGCCCGAGCTGCTGCTCTTTCTGGACCACTGCAATCGCACCATTTAGTCACCGCTTTTGTCCCCAGCCTCCTCCGGTGTCTTGCCGAGAAAGTTCCCCCGGCGGATAAGACGCAGGCGCAGCGCTTGGGCAGTACGAACGACTAAGGAGCCGCCGAAAATAGCCGAAGCTGAAAACCTTCAATCAGCTGTACACAGCGCCTGCGCCCTGGGTCCAGGTTCAAGCCCCACCATACAAGTGGATCTAGAGGGAGAATAAAAAAGTGCAGAGCGAAGCGAGGCCGCGCCCGAAGTGTGGAGAGCGAAGTGAGCCCGCGAGGGGCCCTCTTACAGTCGCCGTGTACAGCTGATTTACAACTATTCGGCTTTTCAGCCGGCTCCTGCTGCGCAAGAGCTGCGCCTGCGCAGTAGAGGGGGGTCCTTATCCGCCGAGGGGAACTTTCTCGGCAGAGCAGAGCGGGCGGCAGAAGGCGGGAGAATTCTGGACTGGGGCGGGACCAGCACTGCATGGGGAGAGGTGATTGGCTGCCAAGAGGTGGTCCTAGCAGTCAATCACCAGTTCCCTAATATGAAAAGTTAACCCGGCAGCACCCACGCCCCACCCAGTGCTGCTGTGCCTTCAGTTTAGGATTGTCCCGTCTCCTGCTCTCTGCTCTGTGAAAGGTAGGAGAGTGAAGGGAGGGAAAAGACACGGAACTGTGAAGGGTGGGGAGTGGGGGTAGGGTGGCCGTGCTGTGTGTGGGGGGTCATGTAAAGGGAAGCAGTACTGGTTGTAACATGACAAAATGTGGAAAATTTCAAGGGGTGGGAATAACTCCAATGTAAACTCCAATGTAAAAATGCATATAAAAGCAAAGGAGAAGGCCTTCAAAAAATACAAGGCTGAGGGATCATCATCAGCATTCAGACCTTACAAACAATACAACAAGAAATGTGAGGGTGCTATTAGGGCAGCTAAGATAGAACACGAAAGACAGATAGTGGAGGAGAGCAAAAAAAATCCCAAGAAATTATTTAAACAGTAAAAAAGGGAGGACAGACCATATTGGCCCAATAAAGAATAAGGAAGGACATATGGTTACAAAGGACAGGGAGATGCCAAAGGTATTGAATTTATTCTTCTCCTCAGTCTTCACAAAGGAATTGGGGGGCTTCAAGTAAGCAAAAGTGTTTATCCTCATGGCACATCACAGGAAGCACCCTCATGGCTAACAGAGGACAGAATTAGAAATAGACTTGCGAAACTTAACCTCAATAAATCACTGGGGCCAGATGGCTTGCACCCGAGGGTACTTAGGGAACTCAGTCAAGTAATTGCCAGACCAGTGTTCCTAATTTTTTCTGACAGTCTACTGACTGTGATGGTACCAGCTGATTGGAAAAAAGCCAATGTAGCACCAATATTTAAAAAAGGGCCAAAATACATCCCTGGGAATTACAGACCAGTTAGCCTTATATCAATAATATGCAATAGTATGCAAGCTCTTGAAGGGGATGATAAAGGACTATTTACAAGATTTTAGTAATGAAAACGGTATCATTAGTAGTAATCAGCATAAATTAATGAAGAATCGTTCTTGCCAAACCAATCTATTAAGCTTCTATGAGGAGGTAAGCTGCCATCTAGATAAAGGAAGGCCCGTAGACGTGGTGTATTCGGATTTGACACAGTTCCCTATAAATGTTTACTGTACAAAAAAAGGTCCGTTGGCGTGGACCATAGGGTGAGTACATGGATTGAAAACTGGCTACAAGGGAGTTCAGAGGGTGGTGATAAATGGGGAGTACTCGGAATGGTCAAGGGTGGGTAATGGGGTCCCCAAGGGTTCTGTGCTTGGACCAATCCTATTTAATTTGTTCATAAATGACCTGGAGGATGGGATAAACAGTCCAATCTCTGTATTTGTCGACGATACTAAGTTAAGCAGGGCAATAACTTCTCCACAGAATGTGTACACCTTGCAAAAAGATCTGAACAAATGAATGGGGTGGGCAACTACATGGCAAATGAGGTTTAATGTAGAAAAATGTAAAATAATGCATTTGGGTGGCAAAAACATGAATGCAATCTATACACTGGGGGGAGAACCTCTGGGGGAATCTAGGATGGAAAAGGACCTGGGGGTCCTAGTAGATGATAAGCTCAGCAATGGCATCAATGCCAAGCTGCCGCTAACAAAGCCAACAGAACAGTTGTGGCCCGTCCATAGGGGGCGCCCGGGCGGCGCCCCCCCCCCCCCCCACCTCCTGTAGTCACACGGAGAAAACCAGGAATGGACGGGCCGCCACTGCCCCTGACTGGCCTATCCATCATCCACCAATAACACCAGTCCACCAGTAACAGTAAGTTGCAGTGCCATTATTCCAATTTGCAGGAACAAGCTCCAGTAAGGACTCCCACCTTTGCATATCTGACAGTCACAGTTCTGATATCAGCCGATCACAAATCGGCTGATATCAGAACTGTGACTGTCAGATATGCAAAGGTGGCCGTCCTTACTGGAGCTTGTATTCAGAGTCTGTATGTCAAGCTGCTGCTCTTCTCCCCCCTTCAGTTAGACTGCTTCGGCTGTTTCTTCTGCACAGGCAGTAACTCATGGCATGGCAGCTGCCAGCTACTGTGTGGGACTCTGTGATAAGAAGATGGGTGAGTTTTACAGCAACAGGTTGTTTTAAAATGTGTCAAACTCAAAACGGGAATTCAGGCTGGGAAGAAGTGTGTTCTGTGTGTATGTACTGTGTGTTCTGTATGTACTGTGTGTTCTGTGTGTATGTACTGTGTGTTCTGTATGTACTGTGTGTTCTGTATGCACTGTGTGTTCTGTATGTACTGTGTGTTCTGTGTATATGTACTGTGCGTTCTGTATGTACTGTGTGTTCTGTGAGTTCTGTATGTACTATGTGTTCTGTATGTACTGTGTGTTCTGTATGTACTGTATGTACTGTGTGTTCTGTGTGTTCTGTATGTACTGTGTTTACTGTGTGTTCTGTGTATTTACTGTGTGTTCTGTGTGTATGTACTGTGTGTATGTACTGTGTATGTATTGTGTGTTCTGTGTGTATGTACTGTGTGTGTATTGTGTGTTCTGTGTATGTACTGTGTATGTATTGTGTGTTCTGTGTATGTATTGTGTGTTCTGTGTTCTCTGTATGCATTGTGTGCTCTGTGTTCTCTGTATGCATTGTGTGCTCTGTATGCTCTGTATGTACTGTGTGCTCTGTGTATAGTGTGTTCAGTTATTGGGAGCTGTGACAGCGGAGGATGGGCAGGTAAGGACCTGGAGGGGTTTGCGCCCCTCCCCCCCAAAAAAAAAAATTATCACCAGCCACCACTGCAACAGAATATTGGCATGCATTAAAAAGGGGATCAACTCCAGAGATAAAACAATAATTCTCCTGCTCTACAAGACTCTGGTCTGGCCGCACCTAGAGTATGCTGTCCAGTTCTGGGCACCAGTCCTCAGGAAGGATGTACTGGAAATGGAGCGAGCACAAAAAAGAGCAACTAAGCTAATAAAGGATCTGGAGGATATTAGTTATGAAGAAAGGTTGTGAGCACTGAACTTATTCTCTCTGGAGAAGAGACACTTGAGAGGGGGTATGATTTCAATTTACAAATACCATTCTGGTGACCCCACAATAGGGATAAAACTTTTTGCGGAAGGGACTTTAATAAGAAACGTGGCCATTCATTAAAATTAGAAGAAAAGAGGTTTAACCTTAAACTACGTAGAGGGTCCTTTACTGTAAGAGCAGCAAGGATGTGGAATTCCCTTCCACGGGTGGTGGTTTCAGTGGGAGGCATCAATAGTTTAAAAAAACTTAGATAAGCACCTGAACGACTGCAACATACAGGGATATACAATGTAATACTGACATATAATCACACACATAGGTTGGACTTGATGGACTTGTGTCTTTTTTCAACCTCACCTACTATGTAATGTAATGTGTGTGTGTATATATATATATATATATATATATATATATATATATATATATATATACACACACACACACACACACAGTATCTCACAAAAGTGAGTACAACCCTCACATTTTTGTAATTATTTTCTTATATCTTTTCATGTGACATCACTGAAGAAATGACACGTTGCTACAATTTAAAGTAGGGAATATACAGCTTGTATAACAGTGTAAATTTGCTGTCCCCTCAAAATAACTCAACGCACAGCCATTAATGTCTAAACCGCTGGCAACAAAAGTGAGTACACCCCTAAGTAAAAATGTCCAAATTGGGCCCAATTAGCCATTTTCCCTCCCTGGTGTCATGTGACTCATTAGTGTTACAAGGTCTCAGGTGTGAATGGGGAGCAGGTGTGTGAAATTTAGTGTCATCGCTCTCACTCTCTCATACTGGTCATACTGGTCACTGGAAGTTTAACATGGCACCTCATGATAAAAGAACTCTCTGAATATCTGAAAAAAAAAGAATTGTTGCTCTACATAAAGATGGCCTAGGCTATAAGATGATTGCCAAGACCCTGAAACTGAAGCACGGTGGCCAAGATCATACAGCAGGTTTAACAGGACAGGTTCCACTCAGAACAGGCCTCGCCTTGGTCGACCAAAAAAGTTGAGTGCATGTGCTTAGCGTCGTATCCAGAGGTTGTCTTTGGGAAATAGACCTATGAGTGCTGCCAGCATTGTTGCAGAGCTTGAAGGGGTGGGGGTGTCAGCCTGTCAGTGCTCAAACCATACGCCGCACACTGCATCAAATTAGTCTGCATGGCTGTTGTCCCAGAAGGAAGCCTCTTCTAAAGATGATGCACAAGAAAGCCCGCAAACAGTTTGCTGAAAACAAGCAGACTAAGGACATCGATTACTGGAACCATGTCCTGTGGTCTGATGAGACCAAGATAAACTTATTTGGTTTAGATGGTGTCAAGCATGTGTGGGGGCAACCAGGTGAGGAGTACAAAGACAAGTGTGTCTTGCCTACAGTCAAGCATGGTGGTGGGAATGTCATGGTCTGGGGCTGCATGAGTGCTGCCAGCACTGGGGAGCTACTGTTCATAAAAGAAACCATGAATGCCAACATGTACTGTGACATACTGAAGCAGAGTATGATTCCCTCCCTTTGGAGACTGGGCCACAGGGCAGTATTCCAACATGATAACGACCCCAAACACACTTCCAGGACGACCACTGCCTTGCTAAAGAAGCTGAGGGTAAGGGTGATGGACTGGCCAAGCATGTCTCCAGACCTAAACCCTATTGAGCATCTGTGGGGCATCCTCAAATGGAAGGTGGAGGAGCGAATGGTCTCTAACATCCACCAGCTCCGTGATGTCCTCATGGAGGAGTGGAAGAGGACTCCAGTGGCAACCTGTGAAGCACTGGTCAACTCAATGCCAAAGAGGGTTAAGGCAGTGCTGGTGGCCACAATAATGGTGGCCACACAAAATATTGGCACTTTGGGCCCAATTTGGACATTTTAAATTAGGGGTGTACTCACTTTTGTTGCCAGCGGTTTAGACAATAATGGCTTTGTGTTGAGTTATTTTGAGGGGACAGCAAATTGACACTGTTATACAAGCTATACACTCTCTACTTTACATTGTAGCAAAGTGTAATTTCTTCAGTGTTGTCACATTAAAAGATATAATAAAATATTTACGAAAATGTGAGGGATGTACGCACTTTTGTGAGATACTGTATATAAATGCTGGCTGCAGAACAACGATGTAAAAAGGTACCAGCATGTGTAGATGGCCGTTTTTGATTCATGTACACTAAGGCTTCATGTACACGGGACGTTTTTAAACCTCTCCTGAACGATTTAACGTCCGTTGTCCGTTTTGTCGCGTTTACATACTGCGTTTAGCAGCGTTTTGCTGCATTTGCGTTTAGGAGCGGTGCTAACAAAAAAAAGATTTTTTTATTTTTTTTTAAATGGCCAAAAGCGAAAAACGCCTATAAACGAAACTTGGGTTACCGCGTTTAGACGCGTTTGGCATCTGAAATGTCTGAAACTTCGGCATCTGAACTGATTTTTTTTACTTCAAAAAAAGGCCTATAAACAACAGTAAACGAACCTGTGTACATGTACACATAAGATAACATTGGATGAGTTCAGGGGCAGTTGTCCAACTGCCTCTGAACATCTGTTTACCAGCAGCAGTGTACACGGGGCCTTACTTATTACTCAATCCCCAATCAGCAGGCTCAGCCACTAGTACAACTCCCTCTACAGCTGCGTGGAAAGTGGGATCTGTTACTAGCTGTACAGAGCTTCAAAATCTACCATGTCTTTTATCTGTGCAAATTAACGACAAATACGTTTGTAAAATGTTTACTCATCTCTTGTAATGAGAACTTCTTAAAACAATAAAGCACTTAAAATATACATATCAGGAATAATATTTAACTTTAACTTCATTAGCAGCATACATGTCTTTTAATGACATTGAATGCTGGAATGAAAATACACTTACCTGTGCACAAAGTTGATCTTTGTATTCCTGCAGAGCTTCTGAGACTTTAGCGACCCGTCTATTCTGAAATTTAAACAGTTAAACCAAATGAGAAGTTTATTCATTCTTAACATATTCTACACTTCTTACATTACTATCTGTTTCTGTACTTTAAAGTAGACATTTTGCCAAAACATTTGTTTTAGTTTTGGATAGCATGGGGAATTAGAACCTCTCAGGGTTTTATTACTGTTTGTGTCTGTCCCTTTTAGGCAGGATTTCCCTTGAATTCCTGTCCCAGTGATGGCAGCCACTAAGGCCCCATTCACACCTGAGCATTTTGTAGCTTGAAGCCTGAAGCTACAAAACGCTTGAGGGGGAAAAATACATTTTTCTCTATGGAGATGGTTCTCCACTCCAAGTCGCCTGAAGCCCTACGCCTGAAGCTCAAACAAGTTCTGGACCCTTTTTTGTCACGCGAATCGGGCATATTTGGAGCGTTTGTATTCCCATAGAAACTAATGGAAACGCTTGATTCAAGCATCTAGCGCGACAACGAGCATTTCTAAGGGGCATTTTGTGGCTTTTATCTGCTCAAGTGAAATAAATGTGCATAAAGGAAATGACATAAAACATACACAGGAAGTGCACAGATCACCATTTTTTGGTTAGAAGACATGGAGGCCAGCAATATAGAGAGTGAAGTGGATGAGACAGTATGTCTTTTAGATCAGGAGAGCTTTATTAGAATGGTAAAGCAGCACCCCTGTCTCTATGATTCCAGAGATCCATGCTAAAAGCTGCGAGCGAGCAAGAGGAGGGCATGGAACCAGATTTGCTGCCAAGTTTTCACAAACTGGGCAGACCTAAATGCCCGTGTGAAGGATGATAAAGGTAAGATAAACCCCTGCAAACATAACCGACCATAGGAAGATAATATGATGACTGTTATTTAGTACATTATAATTAGGAATCTTAGCACCAGATAAACAGTACTAGCTTATGCTTATATTCCTATGCATTGCTTACAAGATCATACATATGAGAAAACAGACAATAGATGTGCAATTACAGTTCACTATGGCCACATATGTGTATACACAAATTGCATGTGTGTAGGAATGTGGCCAGGATGAACTGGAATGGCACATCTATTGCCACCTTCTTACATAGTTGCCAACATTGAAAAAAAAATATGTGGGACACTTTTTTGGCTGTAGGCGGAGCCGTACAATAATTAGGGGGTGGGGCATTCGTTTGTAGGCGTGGCTTAGCAAAAATCTGATACGTGCGGCGCGCAAAGCGCGTCGCGGCGAAAAATGGGTGTGGCGTGTGTGAAAAGTGGGTGTGGCTTATGTGAAAAGTGGGCGTGGCGTATGTGAACAGTGGACGTGGCTTAAATGGGCGTGGCTCAAGAGGGTGTGGTTAGAGTCTGAGATGAATGAGGGATGGAGAGGGAAAGGGGGAGAAGGAAAGGGGGAGAGGGAAATGAAGGGACAGCAGCCCCAGATCCTACACAATAAACATATGTGTATTCTAGAAAGTTTAACAATCAGCAGATAAAGATACTCCAAACACCTGGTGTTAACGCTTCAATCATTCCGGCACCATGATTGTTATGGTGTCAGGATGATTGAAGCGCATTATTTCTATTATTACATTGTAATATAAAATTAAATAGTTTAACTCACCATAATGCCGAATCAGTGGGATCCCTGAGCGTGTCACTAGCCACGTCGCCTGCCACCAGCAGAGTCTGTCCTTGCATCAGGTGCCACCAGCAGAGTCTGTCCTCGCATCAGGTGCCCCCGCCAGAGTCTGTCCTTGCATCAGGTGCCCCCGCCAGAGTCTGTCCTTGCATCAGGTGCCCCCGCCAGAGTCTGTCCTTGCATCAGGTGCCCCCGCCAGTCTGTCTAGACCCCCTCAGTGCAGACCCCCTCCATCAGTGCAGACCCCCCTCAGTGCAGCCCCCCCTCTATTATTGCAGCCCCCCCTCAGTGCAACCCCCCTCAGTGCAGACCCCCCTCAGTGCAGACCCCCCCTCGATTAGTGCAACCCCCCTCAGTGCAGCCCCCCTTTATTAGTGCAGCCCCCTCTATTAGTGCAGCCCCCCCCTCAGTTAGTGCAGCCCCCCTCAGTGCAGCCCCCCTCAGTTAGTGCAGCCCCCCTCAGTTAGTGCAGCCCCCCCCCTCAGTTAGTGCAGCCCCCCTCTATTAGTGCAGCCCCCTCAGTTAGTGCAGCCCCCCTCAGTTGGTGCAGCCCCCCTCTATTAGTGCAGCCCCCTCAGTGCACCCCCCCCCTCAGTTAGTGCAGCCCCCCCTCAGTAGTGCAGCCCCCCTCAGGTAGTGCAGCCCCCTCAGTTAGTGCAGCCCCCTCAGTGCACCCCCCCCCCTCAGTTAGTGCAGCCCCCCCCTCAGTGCAGCCCCCCTCAGGTAGTGCAGCCCCCTCAGTTAGTGCAGCCCCCTCAATGCTGCCCGGCCCCCGCTCAGTACTGGAGCGGCCGGTGTTCTGCCGAGATAGTTCCACTCGGCAATGGAGGACCCCCTGCACTGCGCAGGCGCAGAGCTTGCGCAGTACGGGGCTGGGAGCTTTCAGCAAGACACGGCGAAGACGCCGTATCTTCTGCTTGCTTCAGTGGAGAGGGGAGGGGCCGTGCAGCTAAAGAAGGCGCTTCATTGGCTGCACGGATCGAGCCCCCTTCCCCTCTCCACTGAACACTAGAGGAAGAGAGAGCGGCGGCGCCGGCCGCCATTTTGCTGGAGCCCGCTGCTCCAAAAGAACAAAAAAAAACCAAAAACCAACATTCCCGATTTTCCTTATGGGAAATCCCGAATTCGGGACACTCTCCAATCGGGACGAGGGTCCCAAAATCGGGATTGTCCCGGGAAAATCGGGACTGTTGGCAACTATGTTCTTATATAAGTATAAGCACCTAATGCATAGGAGTATGAGTATAGTAATGTTAGCATGTCACAAATACATGAAAGGCACACTCTGACCCCTAGTGGATATTGTAAGGATACTGCACACAAAAATAAATATATATTTAAAAAAAAACATGAGACTTCTTATCAATACATCAAGCATGTTTATTATTATTAAGTACAACATAGTATATGGTTCTATTAACAAACAACTAAAGATTTAAAATTATTCAATTGCCTCAAGCTGCCATGGGACCTGTCCTGCTGGAGACATAAAGTAGGACGCAAATTGATCCCTGAAATGTGTACCTTGTCTGCTTCCACAAACACCAGTCCAATGAGCTCTTTCCATGTTCTGATGTAATGGGTCCTCAAACTCAAATCCATCCCTTTGCCTTACAAAGTTATGCAAGGCACATGCAGCTTTAACAGCACAGACCGCATTTTGCTTGTTTAGAACAATGTGAGTGTGCAGGACCCGCCATTTGTTTGCTAAAATGCCAAATGCACATTCGACAACTCGGCGTGCTCTTGTTAGCCGATAATTGAAAACACGCTTCTGCACAGTTAGATTGTGCCCCGAATAAGGCCGTAGAAGATGCTCACTGAGAGCAAAGGCCTCATCCTGGGTAGGGGAGGCCATTTGTGCCCGGGAGTGGACTGTTTTCCGGAAGGTCCAGACTATTGGTACGCAGCATGTGTCCAAATGAAGAATTCCCAAAAATAGTAGAGTCAGCGCTGCTGCCATACGACCCAATATCTATATAACGGAAGCAATAATTAGCATCAGCCACTGCCATTAAAACAAAAGAAAAATATTTCTTGTAGTTAAAATGCTGGCTTCCGCTACCCATGGGCTTTACGATACGAATATGTTTCCCATCAATCGCTCCAACGCAATTGGGGAAGTTGCAGCGTTGCCAGAAAACGTCAGAGATCTGTGACCATTCTTCTGCTGTAGGTTTGTTAAACACAATATCCTTCAACACATCCCAAATAGCAGAGCTGGTGTCACGGACTATGTAACTTGCTGTTGATTTTCCAACCCAAAAGGCATAGTGTAGACTTGCTAATGATTGTCCGGTTGCTAGGTACCTACAAAGAAATAAATATATATATTTTAATTTGTTTTTTTACAGTTAAAATGCTCAAAATAAAGTGGAAGAGTATACGTGATGCCTACACTCGACATCTAAGACTACTCAGGGAATTTAGGAGTGGATCTGCGGAGTGTGCTCCTAGAGAATACATGCATGCTAAAGAGTTGGAGTTCCTTCGGCCATTGCTGGCTTTGGGGCGGTAAGCTATAATCTGTACGAATGTCATTAAACAAAATGTAAAGAGAAAGTTGTAATAATTAATTTCTATTTTCAGTACTGAAAACTGCTGGGAGGATAGTACTCCAAATAATGATTTGGACACAGATGCTAGTCAGCAAGCAGGCCAAGCGTCTGCCAGTGAGCAAGCAAGCCAAGCATCAGGTGATCAAGCAGGCCAAGAGCCGGAGAGCCAATTGTCGACTCCAGCATGTTCGACATCTGCAACACCTGTGGGAGACGAGGAGTCCACACCACCCATATGTGCTCGTGTACCTGCTAGAGCAACAAGAAGGAGGGCTCCTGAACCTGATTTTGATTGAATGTTGAACATTATGGCCAGTATGTCTGAAAGAATGAACAGCAACAGGTCGCATGTGCAGGTTTCTGCAAGGTGTCTGAAAGGTCTGATGGAGAAGGAACTCCAGGCAGACATGTTGGCAGGTACTATCCGTTACATCGCTACTTTCATTCCACCAACCACCACATATAGGTCCTCAGAACTTCCACCACCTTATGGTCCATATGCAAATCTCCCCCCACCCCATCTGCCAGCACCACCTCAGTTGTCATCACCACATTCTGCCACCCACCTTCCTCTGCCAACAGCACCACCTTCTAATTATCTTCCTCTGCCAACACCACCACCTTCTAATTACCTTCCTCTGCCAACGCCACCACCTTCTAATTGGCAGCATAATGAAAATCCCTCTACCTCCACCTGGTCACATTATGGCCATGCCATGAATGTGGTGATGTGGAAGGCAACTCCCACGAAACTTTTCATCAGCTCTAAAAAAAATTTTTTGTTGTTTTATGAGCTAAGTTAGCTCTATCTCTTTTTTTATATTGTTGAGCTGTATATGGGAATAAAAAATAAACGAACAGAAAAATTTATATTTGAAAAATATTTTATATTTAAAAAAAAGTAAAGTGTTTTTTTTGCTTTAAAAAATGTGTGTTTGGTGTTTATTTTATGCATATACAAAAATTTAAATCTTGGGTTCTTCATGTATCATTCTTTAAAAAAATTACAAAAAATAAGATAAAATTACCTCAGTGTGATGATTAATTGTTCTACAGGGGGTATACTGTTACGGAAAAATGTATCCATTTGTTGCAACCGACTAAACCCATTAACTCATCAAAGCTGTGATCAAAAAAAAAAAAGTGGGGTTAATTAGTGGACATGATAAGAAAGGAAAAATGTCAAACATCATGAATCCAAATAAGTTTTACTAACCTTTTTATGGACAGCCTAGTGTAGTCCAAAAATGTATCTTCATGATCACGTAGGTCACTGTACATGACCCAAAATTGGCCTCTCTCTTCTCGATCAGCAATTACGGGGTGAATCCAGTATCTGCGTGCCCTCTTCTTTCTCCTCTCTCTTTCATGCAGAAAATAAGACGTAACAGTGGCTGCTGCCACAAAACACACCATCTCATCATCACTCATCTTTGCGGAGGACAATACAAACACATGGAGCAGGAAGCACAATGATGAACCGGAAGAAGAATATTCACCCAGGAAGCAGATGAATAAAATCTAAAAACATAGCAACAAATGATGTAAAAGATGATCATGTTTCCTATTGGCTAAAAAAAAAACGCCAATGCACGAAAAACGCCAGAAAACGCTTTATAAAAACGCGCAAATACGCGCGACAAAACGCCGGAAGAAACGCTCAAAAACGCTACGCTCAGATGTGAATGCAGCCTAAGGGAGAAAGTGAGGAGATGGGAGAAAGACAGACAAAAATAAAACATAGCAGAGGCTAAGCAATTTTAAGACATTGTTGGGGACCTCCCACCTCAGCAGATCCCATTCCCAGCTGTAACAACACTTGTTTTGGTATCGTTTGGGTTTCATGTAGACCTGGAAGCACTCAGTGATGTCATGGGACCTTCCTGCTGCTATTTCTGCTAATTAATGAGAAGATACGTGCATCATTCGTCTTCTCTTCAAGCCTAGACACATTCAATTTGTGCTAAGAAGTTGAATGATCCATTTCTCAGGATGGGAAGGCAGGTAGAATCTTTTATTTCATGGGTTGTCTGATTTTATCATCGCAGGAAAGCTGGTCATGAGAATCAGGAGCTGTGGCTCAACTGCCTTAAGCCAGACACATATGGATCAAAATTCAGCGGGTTCAGCAGGGACTGGTTGAGTTTCAATCCCTGTATGGGCTAGCTGCTTGTACACAAGTCGATCTATCAATTAACTTGTGTACAACCAGCCTGTCGGGTGTTCTCCCAATAATCAGTGCTGCCGGCTATAGCCGGCAGCACTGATCAAAGGCTTCCCACCAGCAGAATACAGCAGGTCAGCAGGAAAGATTCCCTCATCCACATCGAATGTGCGGATGGGGGAATCAGCCCACTTTTTTTTTCGTTCAACCCACTGTTGAATTATGTATGGCCTGCCTTAGAGAGATCTACAGGACTGTGCTTTAGACCAGTGATAATGCCAGCCAGCTGGCGCCCACTCCCCCGTATAAAAACACTGCATCTGGCACAGCTGCCACTCTTGTCCCCCCCCCCCCGGCCCCAAGCCAAACATCCCATGAGTGGGCCCGAATTTCATCTATTCATTCCCCCAACACAATAAAAGTATGATTATACCAAAAATAGGAAGGATAGAGTTTTGTGGAACTACAACAAAGTAAAACTCCCCCCCTTATCCCCTATGCACCAGTCTTGTGACATATGTTGTAATCACATGAATGGTGTGTTCCTAATCTGAGAAGAGATCTAATCTTTTCTTCTAATTTATAGACATATGCACCTTTAGCTTTACTAGTTTGGTCCCCAGCCTGCCGTTCCCTAGATAGTAGGGAGACCATCAGGTAGGGCTGCAAGCTTAAGGTGCATGAAAATTCAAAGGGCTGGGTTGGGGGATATGGCTAATAGTAATGGTTTAAACCAGTAACTTTAGCGATGCAGTGCAAGTGAGTGGGTCTATCAGTTCTGTAGGGGGTAGGCCACAGGCAGGCAGAGACTGAGTGTTTCTCCTACATTATACTTAGCTGGCCGCCACAATTATCTAGTTGCAGAGAATTGCAGTTGCAGAGAATTGAGTGATGTCACAAGATTTTCCACTCTAGTGCACACACCAAGCAGGAACTTATTCAGAGATGCTGTAACTAGTCAGGGGAGCAAAAGTGTCTCCACAGAGCAGATTTACCCTCTTTATTTGTTCTGGTGACCATTGTTAGCAGAGAAGAAAATGATGGGAAAATCCCAAAGTTTAGGTTGCCACCAAGCAGAAATAAAGTAGAAAGTATGTCCGATGGGGAGACTTGAAGTGTCAACTACTATCTAATATGGGATTTTCCTCATATCGGAGAGATTTTCACTTACTTCCTGTTGTGTCTACAGGACAGGAAGTGAATGTACATCTCCCCAATAGGACATGGGTGGTGAAAAAAAAAAAATTGACACGGGATTTAATCTTCCCTTACTCTATCCAAAATGAAAAACGTTTTGGCTTTACATATACTTTAAACTAATAATTCTTTACAGTAAATGAAGCCAGTGGCGTCACTTTGGGGTGCGGGAGGTGCGGACCACACCCGGTTGACACCTGCTAGATGGGTGACACCAAGTCCGGCAAATGTTTTTTGTAGAGGTTGCAGCCGATCACCCAAGCTTGCTTTCCTGTTTCAACTCTGTAACAGAGGAGAGGTACAGCTGCAGGCTGCATGTTCTAGAGAGCCTGCTTCTCCCTCTGTTGAGACCAGCAGAGCAGCTGTGAGTCTGTGACAGGGAGTGAGGCAGAGCCGGCTCTCTGTGTTCCCCCGCTAGCTCCCCCTTCCCCGGTCAGCAGCATGAGTACGGAGATCAAAAACACACAGAGCGGGCTGTGTGTGCATTCTTCTTCCCCACTTTTCTTCGTCAGCAGCAGGGGGGTGGGAAGGTCGTGATCAATAAAGCAGCGGCAGGACTGAGCAGCTTGCAGCAACCAAATGGTGAGCGGTAATGTGTAGTAACCTCTAGCAACCGAATGGTGAGCGGTAATGTGTGGTAACCTCTAGAAAGCAATCACTGAGCCGTAATATGTAGTAACCTCTAGCAACCAATCAATGTGCGGCAATCAGTGAGCAGTAACCTTTATCAACCAAATGGTGAGTGGTAATGTGTAGTAACCTCTAGCACAGATCAGCGTGCCAGCACCAACAGCATCATTTACAGAAACCGGCTTAGGGCCTGGCCCAAAACTAGCCTGCCCAGCGTCTGTTAAATGGGAAAAAATGTATTGGGGGAGGGGGGTGACACCATGTTTTACTGCACCGGGTGACACCAGCCCTAATGACGCCACTGAATGAAGCAACCTAATAAAATGGTAAAGTTCACTCAATTTACTTTGGTCTTTGTTCTTCATAATTGCCAGGATAATAAAAACACGCACATCTAAACAACATCGGTATGTGGGCAGAAGGAAAAACTCCCTGAAGCCTATGTTGAATCGCTTCCTCTTCCTCCGCATTACCAATCCCCAAATCTCCAAAGCAGGTTTGGCTGTAAGGAACTTCTTAGTACAGGAATATTTCACATTAGACTTTCTGTTTGTGTGAATAAAGCTGGCCATGCAAGGAGTGAATTTTGGCCATTTCTGGATGAAACTTGCTTAGTAGGTTTCCCTGTCAGCTGCATACTACCGACATCCCTTGATTGAAAAATAGAAGGAGCCGAGTGCAAATTTGTCAGCCAAATAGCACGGGCATCCAAACAGATGCAGGCACTGCTTGGGCATTTTGATATTAAAAAGCAAAAGAGAGGGGCAGTGGGACTTTAGATGAGGCATGGGTAGGTCTTTGAAAAAGTCTAGGATACCTTATGTTAAATTAACTATCACCACCCCTTAAGGGGCTTAAAAGCTGTATAGCCATAGAGAAATGCTAATCAAAGAAATGCATAGACATCAATTCATGAGTAATATAATAATAATAATAATATAATGCATCATAATATACAATACATAAATCATGCACATCGAGGCACAATAAAAATAGTAGTCATGTTGATAGAAACGTTGTTTATAAACGCTGTTTGAAAATAATTGATACAAGCAATCACAGTTCTGAAATGGGTATACAAAAAAGGTGAACAAGGTATTCCGAATAACAATGTTAGTAAGTATAAATGGTATACGATAGAATTCATAGATGAACCAAACTTGAAATGGCAACCCTGAGTGTAGACTCTACGCGTTTCATGGCGTTTAAAGCCAATCATCAGGAGTGGGATGCATCAAGAGATGACTAGAAAAATAAATAAAACAAATCAATAAATAGATCATTGAAGTCTCAATTAGAATCATGCTTACACAAGGTAAAGCAGGTATTTTAGAATATATAAATACACATTACCTTTTGGCAACAACCCAGTACATAACCCAACAGTCCAATTGTGGAATAATGAAGGTATGATAAATTATTCCACAATTGGACTGTTGGGTTATGTACTGGGTTGTTGCCAAAAGGTAATGTGTATTTATATATTCTAAAATACCTGCTTTACCTTGTGTAAGCATGATTCTAATTGAGACTTCAATGATCTATTTATTGATTTGTTTTATTTATTTTTCTAGTCATCTCTTGATGCATCCCACTCCTGATGATTGGCTTTAAACGCCATGAAACGCGTAGAGTCTACACTCAGGGTTGCCATTTCAAGTTTGGTTCATCTATGAATTCTATCGTATACCATTTATACTTACTAACATTGTTATTCGGAATACCTTGTTCACCTTTTTTGTATACCCATTTCAGAACTGTGATTGCTTGTATCAATTATTTTCAAACAGCGTTTATAAACAACGTTTCTATCAACATGACTACTATTTTTATTGTGCCTCGATGTGCATGATTTATGTATTGTATATTATGATGCATTATATTATTATTATTATTATATTACTCATGAATTGATGTCTATGCATTTCTTTGATTAGCATTTCTCTATGGCTATACAGCTTTTAAGCCCCTTAAGGGGTGGTGATAGTTAATTTAACATAAGGTATCCTAGACTTTTTCAAAGACCTACCCATGCCTCATCTAAAGTCCCACTGCCCCTCTCTTTTGCTTTTTAATGTATATACAGGGATGGAGACATGGTTATGGTAATTGTGGGGTCCCAATCAGGTCAACTGCTTTACAATTGGGCATTTTGATAGTTGCTGGGGCTGTCTGTCAAAATACAATAGCCGCAACTGAAGATTCATTCATCTATGCTGTGCAGGCTGACTGAAAAAAAGTTTATATGGCCAGCTTTAGAAACATTGAGTGCGTCTTCTCACACTGCCAGCAGGTGTGTTCCAGAATCGCGAGATTACAGATAAATACACTGGGGTAAAATACAGAAATGCCTGGATGAAAGGATTTTGATACTGAGAACAGTGTTGTCACTTTGCATTTCTGAGCACTATACATCTTCAAAACTTACCAGATAAGTATTGTAAACCCGAGATTGCTTGCTTTCCTGAGGACTCAATTTGAGTCCTTGCAGAATTCTCAGTATTTCAATTGCAAGTTTAAGTGGTGGATCTTGTCCTTCTTCCCAAATGCTTATATCATTCCATAGCTGGGTAAAAAGTGGTATACATGGTGTAGAATGAGAGTGGGGAATGTAGAATGGCCTGGGGACACAAAATAAAAATTATCTTTACAATTACTTAAAGTGTTTGTTACCCCATATTCCTGATATGTGCCTGCTTTACCATGTACTTGTATGAGAAAGTATCCTGTTCTCTTTGTATTGCTTCCTTTATGTGGAATCACTGGTGTTCCTGTCAGTCCCTCTGCTTTTCTATTAAAAACTGGCCACACTAAGCAGGAAAACACATCGTGGTCAGTTCTGCAGCTGTGCTGGAAACTCAGCCCGCTCTCCTCCAAGGATCATGCTTGTCCTGCCCACACACACACATACACACAATCATAATCATTCACTGGGAAGCTCAGCATGCTGCTGTCTCTCCTCCCACTAGCTCTTATGCAGCGGGAGAACAGAGAGAATATGATCACTTCTAAAAAAGGGAAAAAAAGGTATTTATAATAATAACATTTTTTATATCTACTGTATACACAAATGTTTTGCCTTTCAATTCAATTTTAAACTGAATAGGTTGTTTTACAAGGTGATTGCTTACAATCATTTTAAGGCTTTACAATCATTTTAAGGATTTTAAAAACTGCTAAGCAGTGGCGGCTGATGCTCGATAATTCGGTGCGGCAAACCAACGTCACCCCCCCAAGAGACGAACATTATCGCAGGGAACACGGGGGAACACCCTCCCCCACCGCCACGGGAGACGAACAGCCTCCTTACCTCTGTCCTGCTCAGACTCCGATCTCCCCTCCTCAAGCCAGGTAGTGCTGGGTGGCTGAGCCGGATGCTGGATGATGAGCCATCCCTGGAGTGGCAGCTGGTGGGTCTATCGGTCTTCCCCTTGCTTCTCCCCTGGCCGTGCGTCTCCTCCCTCCTCCTCCCCCTTGGCCAATAACATCTCTTCTCCTTTTGGTCAATCGGGATTGGCTGGGAGGAGAATCATTGTGAGAATAGCGAATAATCATTTGCTATTATCACACAACTGGGTGGGCTCAGAGCGCAGGGCTCTGCGCTCCGAGCCCACCCTTTTTTGAAGCCTATTAGAGCCTCTGGCTCTAATCGTGTGCTTAACCCCCCCCCCCCCCAATTGGAATCCATGGTCCAGCGCCCTGTATGTAGATTAGGGGGCCGGATGCATTGACAGGGGGGGGGGGCGGTGCCCGTGCATGGACAGGCCACCACTGCTGCTAAGAGGTATACAAACTGAAGTAACTTATTATTATTTATTTCAGGTACTTATATAGCGCCATCAATGTATGCAGCACTTATCTGGTATACTGGGTTATATTAAATATCTGGTATTATATAGCATACTGAACTGTATAAGAAGGTTATAAGAAAGATTAGTTCTTTCTGATTAAATCTAGGCTAACTACTGCACAAGCATGGAGACATCTGCCCAATGCTTGTAGTACCCACCACTACCTCTAGGACAATTGGCCAGATAAAATAAAGATAAAGCACTATGTACACAGTTAACACCATCTACCAAAGTGTGATGCAGCTGGCCAGCTTGAACATACAGTCTATATGCACAATATATGCAAACTAAAAAAAACAAAACATTTTATAAGCAAATGTTTGCTATATGTTAATGTTAATAAATGGTTATACCACTTTAGCATCTCATGATGTGTTGTGTATATATGGAAGCTACTTATGACCTGATCTTATGATTCATATTTCCTTTTTAACTGCACGGTGCACGTTAGTAACTAAAAAGAGCAGGGATGCCTGAAATGCTATATTATTTATTTTTGATGCAGCTTATACATTTATGCTCACTGTGCTGTGTACCCCCCCCCCCCCCCCCCCCCGTATTATATATACATCCTATTGGTGTGTGTGTGTTTTTTACAAATGCATCTTACATGTAGTCATTTTCAAATCCTTCATCTTCTTCGTCACTGTCATTTGCTCCAATATAGAAGTACACTAAAATAAGAGAAATTCACAAAGTGAAAAGTGTAGTTAAGCATGAGCACCAATAAGATGAGTTTATTTACAGGAAATCTGTTCAAGAATTATGATAAAATATGGGGCCAGCGGATTGGCACGTCAGGTATTGCCACTTTAAGCCATAGGCGGTTCAAATCGCGGCCAGTTCAGCAGGGACTGGCCGAGATTTTAACCATGTATGGACAGGCTGATTGTATCCAAGTTGATTGATCGATCAACTTGGGTACAACCAGCCTGTCAGAATTTATATGTGATTGTTCCTATCGGCTATTATAGCCGCTAGCAGTAATCACTGTTTGCTCCCATCGGGGATGGCTCCCCCCTGCCGGGAGAATACGATAGCTCCACGGGGAGGGATTCCCCTTTTAACACTGAATGTATTGCTGAGGGAATCTATTTTCATTCCTGCAACCCATGGTTGGTGAAAAAAGGAGAAGGATGACAATCCAAACATTGTGGTGATACTCAAGGCCACCATTTGTATGGTATATTTTTGAAAAAAGCAAGAAAGAGATTTCGTACTTTACAGGCCAAACAATGAGTTAGAGGCTTGTCTATAAAATCATAAACTTTTATTGTATAACAAAGTTTTTTTTAAATGAATACAATATAGCATGTATCTAGAAGATTAAAAACATTTATACAAAAGCACTAACAAATTGTACTGTAAATATACACCTGTGTATATTTACAGTACAATTTGTTAGTGCTTTTGTATAAATGTTTTTAATCCTCTAGATACATGCTATAGTGTATGATTTTTTTGCAATGTTTGTTATACAATAAAACATTATGATTTTATAGACAAGCCTCTAACTCATTGTTTGGCCTGTACAGTCTGAAATCTCTTACTTGCTTTTTCCAAGGATGACAATCCTGAAGCTTGCAGTCAGAACTGGCAGCTTCCATTTTTATATTCTCACTGGTTTTCTTTTATTATCTGCTCACATATTACTCAGAGGGCCCTGCTAGCCTACAAATAGAAATTGTTCCCTTACATTTTTAATTCTACCTGGAGCCTTGCCCACGTATGCAGACCTGTTTAGTGCAAATTAAAATGTTTTTGCATTAAAATTATAATACTAATTGAATATATTTCTTAGAGAAAAACTTAGGCCTCATTTACACTGCTGCTGGTAAACGGATGTTTAGGAGCAGTTGGGCGTTTTTTTCAGCTGCCCCTGAACTCTCCTCTCTGTTATCTTATCAGTACATGTACACTAGGTCGTTTATAGTCGTTTCTAGGCAGTTGAGTTTAGAAGCATTTTTCGTAAAGCAAAAAAAAATGCGTTAAGGACGGATGTGCAGAGGCATTTGAAACGCATGTAACAGCTTGTAAATGCATGTAAACGCGGTAACTCACGTTTAGTCACATTCGTTTACAGGCGTTTTTAATTTTTTGACTATCTGAAGAAACAAACAAAAAAAACGCTTCTCAAACACAAACGTGGCTAAACGCAGCAAAACTGACTTTTGTAAACGGCGTTTACTATATGTCAAGTTAAATCATTCAGGGGAGGTTGTAAAACGTTCTATGTACCTTAAGCCTAAAGGCAAAACTTTTTTTTTTCGATTTGAAAAGGGTGGAGAGGGATTAGAATACCTGTTAGATGTTTATTGCTGCCTGTGTCCCCATTAGAGAGATTCACCCTCTCTATTTGTCCTGTTTATTGTTATCAGTGAAAGCGAAAGTGAAAGCAAAATCACAAATTTTGAGTTGTCACCAGAACAGGAATAGAGAGGAATTCTTCCAATGTGGACGCTAGTCTTGGTGACCCTGGTGACAGGGATTCCCTCACTTTGGAGGGATTGCTTTGAATCTTAGGTTTTGGCTATGGGACAGGAGGTGAAGGGACATCTTCCCAATGGATACAGATTGCAAAAAACTGAAGAAGGTTATAACTTTCCTTACAAACAACCATCCAAAATGAAAAAAAAAAGGTTTTGCCTTTAGTTCTACTTTATTATTAAAACATATTTTGTATGGGATATTGACATTTAAGGTTAAATGGTTTGTTAACCCATATAACTCAAACACTGCCAGACTCTCTATTAGAGCCTATCAGAGCACACTGTACCTGTCTTATAGAAAAACAGTACCTATTTAGAGTTGTCTTTAGGCCGGTCACATGACTCGCGGCCACTGTACAGCTCCGATGGATGGATACTGCAGGAGGGGCCGTGATCTCCCTCTGACATTAGCTGGGGAGATCACATGGCTGCTCGGCCTCTCCTGCAGTAGCAATGCAAACCGGACGAGAGTCACATGACTGGCTTGAAGACAGCATTAAAACGGTATTTACAGCGCTCGTTTTTCTAAAAGAATAATGCAGTGTGCTCTGTCAGGATATGAAAGAGTTTCTGGCAGTGAGTAAAAAACATTTAAAATTTTACTGGGAGCGGCGGGGGGGGGGGGGCAGGGGACAGAGACACAGACATGAGCTGACATGCAGGAAGGAGGGAGTGAGGGGGAAGAGAGGAGAGCAGAGGGGACAGCAGCGTATGACGGTGGGCCGCACTTAGACCGCGGTGATCAGGGCGGAGCTGCCCATTTCCATAGTCTGTTTAGTGAGGGGATACAGAAAGTGCCAGATTCAGTTTTTTTTATAGTTGGGGGGGGGGGGGGGGGGGGGAATTACACAGCACAAGCACTGTGCTGTTTAATCCGTTTTAAGGTACAAGAAAATCTATTTTTTTTTGGGGGGGGGGGTTAACAAACGCTTTAAGCATGTCTTAAATAATGGTGCATTTATTTGGGATAACATAGAAAGTCCACAGGTGCAAACCTTTTTGACCATGTGACCAATTACTATTGGATTCTTTATTATCATATCCGAAATGTAGGCAGCATGGTGGCACTCCTGATTTTGGCGCTGGGTTTATTTGAGGCTGTGACTCTATCTGCATGGAGTCTAATGCATATTCATACCCCTTGAAATTTTCCACATTTTGTCATGTTACAACCAAAAACATAAATGTATTTTATTGGGATTTTATGTAAAAGACAAACACAAATTGGCACATTATTGTAAAGTGGAAGGAAAATGATAAATGGTTTTCAACATTTTTGACAAATAAATATCTGAAAAGTGTGGCGTGCATTTGTATTCAGCCCCCTTTACTCTGATTCCCCTAACAAAAATCTAGTGAAACCAATTACCTTCAGAAGTCACCTGATTAGTAAATAGAGTCCACCTGTGTGTAATTTAATCTGTTCTGTGAAGCCCTCAGAGGTTTATTAGAGAACCTTAGTGAACAAACAGCATCATGAAGGCCAAGGATCACACCAGACAGGTCAGGGATAAAGTTGTGGAGAAGTTTAAAGCAGGGTTAGGTTATCAAAAAATATCCCAAGCTTTGAACATCTCACGGAGCACTGTTCAATCCATCATCTTACAATGGAAAGAGTATGGCACAACTGCAAACCTACCAAGACATGGCCATCCGCCTAAACTGACAGGCCAGGCAAGGAGAGCATTAATCAGAGAAGCAGCCAAGAGGCCCATGGTAACTCTGGAGGAACTGCAGAGATCCACAGCTCAGGTGGGAGAATCTGTCCACAGTACAACTATTAGTCGTGCACTCCACAAATCTGGTCTTTATGGAAGAGTGGCAAGAAGAAAGCCATTGTTGAAAGAAAGCCATAAGAAGTCCCGTTTGCAGTTTGCGAGAAGCCATGTGGGCTAAAAAGCAAAACGTGGAAGAAGGTGCTCTGGTCAGATAAGACCAAAATTAAACGTTTTGGCCTAAAAAGCAAAACGCTATGTGTGGCAGAAAACTAACACTGCACATCACCCTGAACACACCATCCCCACCGTGAAACATGGTGGTGGCAGCATCATGTTGTAGGAATGCTTTTCTTCAGCAGGGACAGGGAAGCTGGTCAGAGTTGATGGGAAGATGGATGGAGCCAAATACAGGGCGATCTTAGAAGAAAACCTGTTAGAGTCTGCAAAAGACTTCAGAATGTGGCGGAGGTTCACCTTCCAGCAGGACAATGACCCTAAACATACAGCCAGAGCTACAATGGAATGGTTTAGATCAAAGCATATTTATGTGTTAGACTAGCCCAAAGTCCAGACCTAAATACAATTGAGAATCTGTGGAAAGACTTGAAAATTGTTGTTCACAGACACTCTACATCTAATCTGACAGAGCTTGAGCTATTTTGCAAAGAAGAATGGGCAAAAATTTCGCTCTCTAGATGTGCAAAGCTGGTAGAGACATCTCTAAAAAGACTTGCAGCTGTAATTGCAATGAAAGGTGGCTGAATAAAAATGCACGCCACACGTTTCACATATTTATTTGTAAAAAAAATTGAAAACCATTTATCATTTTCCTTCCACTTCACAATTATGTGCCACTTGGTGTTGGTCTATCACATAAAATCCATTTATGTTTTTGGTTGTAACATGACAAAATGTGGAAAATTTCAAGGGGTGTGAATACTTTTTCAAGGCACTGTAAATACTGAAAAAGTATACACGTCAACATAAAATGACTTACCATTCGGTGAGCGGTCTGAGATGTCTACAGGCATAGTACACTCCATGAAAGGCTCCAATGTCCTGTTTAAAGAAACAAAGCAATGAATAAACTATCTCAGACAGATACATCTAGTTTTTTAAAAAGTCAGTCTATCCAAAAGAGATATTTAAGTTATATATGGAGCCTGGCAGACTGAATTAGCCCCTGGATTTTTATATTTATTCATGAATGACCTGACAGAGAGATCTCCCTGCCACAATTACTGACTCCTGTTTTTCCATGATGTAAACTTCAAATCCAAACAGTGAGTGAGAAAATAAAACCTTAAAAAAGAAAACCGCTCTGAAAGCAATACATAGGCTGCCATTGTTCACCTTCTGAAAATGCTATTTGCCTGCCAAGCCAGTGCAAATGCTTCAATACTAACTTTCTGACCATAGATGTTACGGTTTGGTTGTTTAATATCCTATAGGTCTATCACTTGTAGTGCAAATGCCTGTCCTAGGTTTGAGTGTACTTTTCCACTGTAGTATGGTAACAGAGCTCCTGCACTCTGATTGGTGGAAAGTCTTTCCCAATCAGAGGAAACAGTGCTTGTTGCCGGGGTGTTAAGGTTATTCTGCTTTGACAGTGAAAGAGGCAATATCCTCTTTTCATGGTCAGATGAGAAGCCAGCCCTACCTTGTGAGCACCAGCGTTCCCCTGTCCTGGAGGAGCACAAGGTTGGGACTGTGTTCCCCAGAGAATTCCAGACATTGTGGAAGCAAGCAGTACACTGATGAGTGAGACTGTTAAATAACAAGAAAAGTATCAGGCAGCACTTAATAACTTTATTGCTGTTGAAGTGAGTGCCTTTTCTGAGAATTAAGATGTTATTTTGTTCCACACTTGAAGTATTGGGTATACGTTCCTGGGCATGCAGATCAATGAGTTTCCATTGTTTCCAAAGCCACTAAAAAAGAACCTATAAAGTGGGAAGTGAAGTGAGTGCTGGTTAAGGGAAATAGAAGACCACTGAGTGCAGTGTAAAGAGACGGCATTGGTGTACCACACTTGATTCCCAGATGTCCCTGCTCAGAGAAACCAATGGGTGCTGCAGGATGTAGCTTGGGCATACTGGCTAAAGCCGCGTACACACGAGCGGAATGTCAGACAGAAAAAGTCAGACGGAAGCTTTTCATTGTCTATTCCGATCGTGTGTGTGCCTCATCTGACTTTTTTTTTTCGAAAATTCTGACGGACCTAGAAATGAAACCTGTTCTAAATATTTCCGACGGAACCAATTCCTATCGGGAAAGACGGTCGTCTGTATGCTGTTCCGGCGTACCAAAAACGACGCCTGCTCTGAAGCAAGTACGAGAATGAAGCTATTGGCCACTGGCTATTAAACTTCCTTTTTCTAGTCCCGTCGTACGTGCTGTACGTCACTGCGTCAAAACTTTGGTCGGACTTTGGGTTGACCATGTGTTGGCAAGACCGCTTGAATGGAATTCCATTGGAGTTCCGTCGGAGAAACCTACGGAGTTTATTCCGACGGCACATGTGTACGCGGCATAAGTGTGCAACTCTGAGGCTCCCAATGCTACAGAAGTGTTTTTAGCTGTGTGTTTTACATTTCTCTCTCTTTACTTTAGGTGTGGTCCTCAGTGCCGGACATTAAAAGATTTTCTATGGTCAACCAGGTCTTAAAAGCCTACCAGGAGTTCTGACGTTATTATGACCTAGCTGGCTGCATCCTTGTTCTGAATTTGTGACCAAGAAAGTATCAAAACCATTGGGTCACGCCAACAGTCAAATAACTACCACATTTTAAAGAGGTCAACAATAAGGACCTATGTATTTTTATTATTAGCACAATTTTTCTTTAATATATAAATGCCAGAAAGACCTAACCTGTAACCTAAATTCCATGTTTAAAGTTTTTTGGCGACTAATTGCATGGTCGTGCGACGTGGCTCCCAAACAAAATTGATGTCCTTTTTTCCCCACAAATAGAGCTTTCTTTTGGTGGTATTTGATCACCTCTGCGTTTTTTTTTTGCACTATAAACAAAAAAATAGCGTCAATTTTGAAAAAAACGCATTATTTTTTACTTTTTGCTATAATAAATATCCCCAAAAAATATATAAAAAAAAACATTTTTTTTCCTCAGTTTAGGCTGATATGTTTTCTTTTGGTAAAAAAAAATCGCAATAAGCGTTTATTGATTGCTTTGCGCAAAAGTTATAGCGTCTAAAAAAATAGGGATAGTTTTATGGCATTTTTATTAATAATTTTTTTTTTTACTAGTAATGGCGGTGATCAGCGATTTTTATCGTGACTGCGACATTATGGCGGACAGATTGGACACTTTTGGCGCTATTTTGGGACCATTCACATTTATACAGAGATCAGTGCATTTAAAAATGCATTGATTACTGTGTAAATGTGACTGGCAGTGAAGGGGTTAAGGGGACAGGGACAGGGGGCGCTGTAGGGGTTAAGTGTGTCCTAGGGAGTGATTCTAACTGTGGGGGGGATGGGCTTTGTGTGACACGACACTGATCACTGCACCCGATTACAGGGAGCGGTGATCAGTGTCACTAGGCAGAACTAGTGTTCTTCGTTCTTCGTTCTCTCCGTGAGACGATCACGGGTATCCCCGTCGAGGCCGCGGGACCCGCGATCACACTCACGGAGCTCACGGCATGCGCGCCCGCAAGCCACTTCTTAAAGGGCATCGTACAGGTACGTTAATATGCCTGTATGTGCCCTTCTGCCGACATATATCGGTGTGAGCCAGTCGGAAAGAGGTTAAAGAGTTGTTCAGGGGGGAGGGGGGGCATGCGTGGCGCAAAGCAGGAAGGAAGCAGAGGCTAGGAGCTCCATGAACGGCAGAGAATGACGGCGCTTCCCCGGGGCTATACAGACAATCTTTCACAGCAATTGCAGCCCACCCCCCCGGGGGAATGATCAGCGCATGCCTGGATCCAGAAATCGCCGCAATAAAGCGGTGATCAGTGTCAGTGTCACTAGGCAGAACAGGAAAATGCTTGTTTACATCAGCATTTCCCCGTTCTTCCTCTCCGTGAGATAATCACAGGTATCCCCGCGGACATCGAGTCCGCGGGACCCGCGATCACACTCACGGAGCTTGCGGCGCACACGCGCCTGCAAGCCACTTCTTAAAGGGCATTGTACAGGTACGTTAATATGCCTGTACGTGCCCTTCTGCCAACATATATCGGTGTGAGCCAGTCAGAAAGAGGTTAAAGAGTTGTTCGGGGGGGGCGCATGTGTGGCGCAAAGCAGGAAGGAAGCAGAGGCTAGGAGCTCCATGAACGGCAGAGACTGACGGTGCTTCCCCGGGGCTATACATACACTCTTTCACAGCAATTGCAGCCTGCCCCCCTGGCGGAACGATCAGCGCATGCCTGGATCCAGAAATCGCCGCAATAAACTGGCTCAAAGGTCCCTAACTAACTACCTGGTTTGGGTGAGGGAGCAGAGCAACATGTCCCAAGATGGCACACAGCCACGTTCTCAGGCTGAAGAGGCATCCCCAACACACTCCATGGGTGGCAGTGAGTATGCTGTACAACTCACAAAAGCTGATCTGAATGAAAGTCTTACTGTCATCTATGACACGATAGCACAGAAGTTTCAATCAGAGCTGCACAAATCCACTAACACCCTATCCCTGGAGATAGCAGCATTAGGCACCAGGACTGACTTATTAGAAACAAAACATGATGAGCTCAGCCTATTCTACACTAATCTCAGGAAAGACCACAAATCCCTTTCTGAAACTGTGATACAGCTCCAAGCCCACCTGAAGAACCTGGACAACAGGACCAAATGTAACAACCTCAGGGTGCGAGGGGTCCCAGAGACCGTAATGGATCTGCTTCCTGTGGTACAAAAACTGTTTAATTCTCTTCTCCCTGACTCTCCCTTGTCTGCGTTTACCTGCAACAGGATTCACAGAGCCCTGCGTCCTAAACCCCCTCCTGAAAACCCCCCGAGGGATATTGTGCTCTATCTTAAAGATTTCCTGATTAAGGAAGAAATCCTCAGGGTCTCCCGCAATACTCCGAATATACAATATGAGGGTATTTCTATCCAAATATACCCTGACATATTGCCTACCACCCTGGATAAACGCAGGAGGATGAAAGAGGTCACTTCTGTTCTTCAGTCTGCCAGGATTTGGTATCGCTTGAGATTTCTATTTAAGCTGCAGGTTCCCCACAAAGGCATGACATACACGGTAACCACGGTTCCAGAGGGTAAAGAGCTCTTGGTGAAGTTGGGCCTCCTCAATGCAGCTGTGCTTCCTAGGCTACCTTCCACTCCATGATCAGCTCCCATCTGGACTACTCCATCTCCAAGACGGGATCATTGGAGTCAACATTAACACTTGCTTCTCCCCCTCCTTTGTGTTTTTTTTTCCCCCTTTCTCTTCCTTTTAAGATGACCGAAGCAGGCATGCTCATTAACCACTGGACACTCTCCTGGCGGTGCTGAGGTCTGGTTGCGCTCGTTTGACTGTCCCTCTACTCTAATTCAGTCCCTACCTGTTGGCTCCGCCACGGATCAGGAGATCCTGTCCCGAAGGACCCCTACAGGTACCTGGAAAACTCAGTTCCTTGGAACAATTTTTTCCACAGCTACACTTTATTAGAGTAATGGACCCTTTGGTCCAAATTGACACTTTTCTTTTGGTCAGGTTGAGAGCTTTTCCCCCGACCCCACTAGCTAACTTTAGCCATTTTTTTGGCTTGTTTTTCTGGTTCATGGACTTTTTATTTTTTCCTTATTTCTATTATTTAGTTCTGTTCACTCTGCATATTCTACTCACCACTTATTTTCTCAGTCTGATCTCTTTAGAAATGTACTGTCAGCTGTTTTATGGGCCTACTCCTCGACATGTACTCCTATGGACTCCTTAGCTACACCCCCCCCCCACCCCCAAGTAGGAAATGGGTCTTAAGGTGATTTCCCATAACCTTAACAGTTTCAATACCCAATACAAAAGGAAAAAAACATTCAGATCTTATAAAACCTTGGGAGCAGACATACTACTGCTTCAGGAAACACATTTTTCCACCCAAAACCACCCATCCTACCTAGACAAGTCCTTTAAACAGGGCTACTTTACCACATACAAGTCCAGGTCGAGAGGGGCGGCTATACTGATCAAAAATTCGGTCATGTTGGATGTACACCAGACTTATAAAGACCCAGATAGCAGATTTGTCAGAGGATCAGAGGATCACTTCAGGGTAAGATGGTCACCTTAGCCTCAGTGTATGCTCCGAATACATACCAAGCTTCCTTCTACAAATCATTCTTCCAGGTGCTTGACAGATATCACTCACCTCACCTCCTCATAGGGGGGGATTTTAATTTAGTGGCCCATCCCAAATTGCATATAAGTCGGGCAGGCCCCGTAAATAATTCATTTCCTAAAACCCTTCAACATTCCCTTGCATCACACCATTTAATAGACTTCTGGAGAGCCCATAATGTGGGATCCCGAGGATACACGTTTTACTCCCACCCTCACGATAGTTACTCCCGACTAAACTACATATTTTGCTCCCCTATTCTAGTCGCGTACTCCACATCTGCTGATATATAAATATGCCCCTGGTCTGATCATCACAGTGTCATGCCTCTCATGCATGGGACTCCCTAGTGCAACAGGGTCTTGGCGCCTCAACGACTCCTTACTCACAGACCCCAGCTTAGTTAGCTAACTATCTGAACGCCTCACTGAATATTTTCTCCAAAATGACATCAAAGGGATTACCTCCACGACTTTATGGGCGGCCCATAAGGCTGTGATGAGAGGTCATCTGTTTGAAATAGCCATTACTAGAAAACGCCAAAAACAAAAAGATATTCTCGCTCACTAACAATGGATCTTGAGAAACTTTACCACAGACACAGCCAAACCCCTTCTCAGGAATTGATGAATCAAATCAACAGCAAGAGAAGTGCCCTAGACACCCTACTCTCAAAAAAATCCCTCCGCTGGTCAAAAGCCAGATTCCTCTTGTGCAGCAATTCGGCTTTGGCTATGTTTGCCAGGAAGTTGAAATAATCCATCTAACCCATGCATTCATACAAATTAAAAGATAGTAATGGTAACACAACCACCCACCAGAAAAACATTTTAAAGATCTTTTCCTCCTACTACCAATCACATCTGTACTCCCCACCACCCCAATCCTGCCCCGCCCCTCAGACCAGGTTAGATGCCCTTCAGCTACCTCAACTCACTGTAGAACAGCTTCAAATTCTCAACGCTCCTTGCACAGAGGAAGAAATAGCCACTATCATTTCTTCCTTAAAATCGTCCAAATCCCCTGGCCCGGATGGCTATATAGTGCCATACTATGAAAAATGTGCTGGCCTATTGGTTCCTAAGTTGGTCAAGCTATATAACCGTATCCTAGGCAGAGATTCATGCCCCGATGACATGTCGCTAGCAAACATGTCCTTAATACCGAAGCCTGAAAAGGATCATACCCTCCCACAGAACTTTCGCCCCATTTCGGTCAGTGACAACGAGTTAAAGATTTTTGGCCGTTTACTAGCAGATCGTCTGGCGTCAGTTATTACTTCCCTGGTCTCCCCGGACCAAACAGGCTTCACCCACAATAGGCAAATCACAGATAACATACGGCTAGCCACTAATGTGATAAAGAATGCCGACATTAACTCCCGTAAGGTCTTATTACTTAGCTTGGACATTAATAAGGCCTTCAACAGCGTCCTATGGCCTTATTTAAACTCCATTTTAGCCAAATTTTACTTTAATGGGGAATTCATCCATGGCTTTAAGGCTCTCTATCACAATCCCTCGAACCCGTATAAAGCTCCCTGGGTGCAATTCGGAATACAGTGGAACCTTGGATTGCGAGTAACGCGGTTAACGAGCGTTTTGCAATATGAGCACTGTATTTTTAAAAATTGTAAGTCGGTTTGCGAGTGTTGTCTCGCAAAATTAGCACGATTCAGGCCAAACCAGTGTGCAGTACCGCTTTTGGCCTGAGGTGGGGGAGCGCCAAAGCCGAGAAGAGTCGAACGCCGCCAATCGGCGGCGTTCGGAAATGCACGGAAAGGCCCGAGTACAGCACGGCTGACCTCAACAAATCTCGTATAGGAGGTCAGCCGAAGTGTCCTCGGGCCTTTTCGGCCTTTTTCGAGCCTCTCCGGCGCCCCCCCGCCTCTGGCCGCATGCGGTATTGCATCCTATTGAAGTCAATGCGGAACAAATTATTTTAGTTTCCATTGACTTCAATGGGAAAAGTCGCTTTGATATGCGAGTACTTTGGATTACGAGCATACTCCTGGAACGAATTATGCTCGTAATCCGAGCTTCCACTGTACTTCACCTTAGGTAGAGGCACTAGGCAGGGCTGTCCCCTCTCCCCCTGTTCGTCTTGGCAATCGAACCACTGGCCCGTTCAATCGCCTCTAACCCTAACATCAAAGGATACATGAAGAATAGCCAAGAAAATAAACTGAGCATGTACGCGGACGATGTCCTCCTATTCCTTTCGGACCCTCCAATCTCCCTCCCCAGTCTACGTTTCTAGTAAGAATTCAAGCAGTAAAAATGTTGATCCTCCCTAAGCTGTTATTTTTCTTTAGAGCCCTACCCCTTTATGTTCCCCACTCTACGATAATGGCTGAACAGTCCGATCTGTTTAAATTTATTTGGCAAAACAAGAAACCCCATATGAGTCGACAGATGGTGTATAGGGTCCAGTCTAGAGGCGGCCTTGGCTACAATTATCTATGGAAATACTTCTTGGCTACACGCCTCATACAATGTGCTCAATGGCAGGCCTCTTCCTCCTCTATTCCTTGGTTACAGTTTGAAGGGACCTCAGTTGTCTGCTTCTTTTTCTAGGATGTCCCCTTTTTTTAAGAATATTGCACCACTCAATGGCATAGTGAGCCAGTCCCTGCACCTCTGGTCCCTTTACAGGGGAAAATTTAAATTACACTCTAGTCCCCCATGTCTAGCCTCCTTCCTAGGTGATCCCCAGTTCCCCCCAGCCTTTAACAAGGATAAAGAGTTCTCAAATTGGATATCACAGGGCTTTATGAGTCTAGTCTCTTTGCTACAGGGTTCATCCTTTTGCTCATTTGAACATCTCCAACAGAATTATGCCCTCACAGCTCTGAATTCTATAAATACCTACAAAGTCAACATTTCTTCTCTAATATGTTATCTTAAGCGGATGATGGGGCTGTAGCACTATTTGAGAACCTCTGTGTGGAGCCCTCTACAGACAAGGGGACTATCTCAACTTTATATCAATACCTTAATGACTACAATAGTACAGCCAAATCACCAGCTATGCTGGGATGGGAGGCAGAGACTGGCCAGGAGATCTTGGAGGAGGATTGGCATGACATGGTCACCAACATGCACAAATGCACACGTTCCATCGCTATTAAGGAAACTGTTGTCAAGCTGCATATCCGTTGGTATTTTACTCCTTTTAGATTGAATAAGATTTTCACCTTAGTTCCTGACACATGGTTTAGGGGTTGTCAAGACAGAGGCACTCTTCTCCATACATTCTGGAGCTGCTCTGTGCTAAAACCCATATGGCAAAAAGCCTCCTCGTTGGTGCTCCAGATAACAGGTGCACCTGTGGCCCTGACTTACCAGATATGCATCTTATTTGCAGAGCTCCCAGAGGCCCCCCCCCCCCTACCAAAAGCTGGCACACACACTTTTCAGTGCCATCCATTGGGCAATTGTCCTAAACTGGCGGAGTCCCTCTGTTTCATGGTCACAGGTGCTCCTTCGCATGGAATCCATTAAATTGATGGAAAGGGTACACCACACCCTCATGGATACCATGCACGTCTTTGAACGTAAATGGGCTAATTGGTCGCCTCATCAGTTATAACCTAAGTTTGAAGGGCTTCCCTATTACCATGCATTTATATTTTTGTACTTGCTCAAATATATTAATAAAAACGTTTGTAAATAAAAAGAGTTGTTCAGAGGACCAAGTTTGGTTTTACTAAATGTGTTTTAAAAATGACCTGTGGTATGGAGACTAGATTGCTTTCCTCCAGGAAACATGCTAAATTACCTTTGCAGACCTATTAGTAAAAAGGTCACATTCGGGAGGCCAAGGTGTTTTGAAAACATGGCTATTGACATGGCAATTGACATGGCTATTTTGCTTACAGAAGCCTTTACTGGCCACCAGTAATGTTTAATAGAGCTGAAAGAGACTTTGGCTATTTTTAGATCTGCCTTGATAAGTAAGTGATTTATCATTTTTATTTTTATGTTAATAGAATGTGGTTCTGTAGTGTGACTTCACATGTTTTTGATGCGTTTTTTTATGCTTTTTTTGTAGGAGGAGAAGACTGGATTTTATACACATAACTCTGCCAAAAACACACTAAAAACTCATGTACATGCAGTATACTTGCAGTTTACCTGCACTACCATTAAAGTATCTGCACCTTTTCAAAAACACGCTGCAGCTGTGCTGCATTGATATGAATAGGCACCATAGAAAATAATACAATTTCCATTGTCGTGCCGTGTAGTTTGACAACAAGCATAGGAGAAAGCACACTGGTGTGAAGGGGGGCTTACAATTAGTTTACATTAGTTACATCAGCAGGTAATATGCAATTCACATAGAAGCATAAAGTTCTTAGCCGTATGACTATATTACCATTTACGCTATTACACTGTGCATTACCACAGACACACGAGGCCAGAACTTGAAAAAGGATCCACAAGGTTTTTTTCTATGAAATCTACTGAAGCATTTGGATTATTTTCAGTTTTTTTGTGTTTTTATGTTTGCAATGTATGTACGTTAGATGTGTTAGCACGCATCAGCATCAGTTTATGTGTGTTTAAAGCATTTACATGGAATCATAACTTTAGTTACTATGCATTTCTAACAGTCTGACCAAAAAAATGCATTTTCTTCAATGAACAGGGGTAATTTATTTATAGAGCATCATTATGACCTTATAACAGCCATTCCACTGCTTAAATAAAAATTCAAAACACAGGCACGTCAGGTATGCCTTTCAAAGATGTCCTCTACTTTGTTGCTCTGGGACTACAGCAATGATACTATCATTTTAATAAATGGGAAGGAGGAAGTGGGGGAGTGTCATGAGAAGGAGAGCTTGGTCATATGACCTGTCAAAGTCATGTTACTGGGTTCTCCTATCATGCAATGTTCTCTGCAGCATTATGCAAAAAAAAAATGTCTGTTATAAATAGCCCCTATAATAACTTAGTGCATTGCACATTAACTCATATGCTGCTCATATAAATGAGGCCTAACTCTGCATTAAAAATAAGTCAAAGCATCAAGTAATCAATAAATGGTAAGTTAGTATACAGAACTATAGAACATTTAGTAACACAGCACAAAGCTGTATAAATAATAATAATAAAAAAAATAACTTACTATGTTGTATGTGTGAGGAGGAAATCCAGCAGTTGTCTACAAAACTAGCACAGTAAGGTCTGGGCTCTTGGACAACACTCAACGGTGCAGCAAAGTGAAAGATTTTTTTTTTTTCTCTTTAGTGACGTCTTAGGAATGCTTTTGTAAATGGATCCTGAACAATGTCCCACTATAATAGGTCACTCTACAGCCAGGGAGAAACGGAATGAGAAAGTCTTTAAAACGCTCTAATAACAGGGCAGGGTAAAAATGCTTATAGGAAATAAATGCCTTATGAAATGATCAGCTGAGAAAATAGGAACCACCCAAGCATATATATATATGTAAAATCTGTGTGGAGTTTTAAAAGTGACCTTAGATCCTACAATGGTTTCTCATTTCCATATCCATTGTTATTGCAAACAGAAAATTAAGGCTTTACATACTGACCATGCACAATGAGATTGGAAAAAATGTTCCATTATGCATTAAGCTGACCATAGATCCGGTAGAATTTCAAATGAAAATTCTTAGGAAAAGAATATTTAAAGAAAGTTTGTTTATTTTTCTAATTATTTCAAAATCCATGTTTGTTTTCAACCACAGTGATGAGAAGATTTGAATGAACAGGATGGAATTTTTTTTTTTGAACAAGCAAATTTTATAATGCCCTGTACACACGATAGGATTTTCCGACAACAAATGTTGGATGTGAGCTTGTTGTCGGAATGTCCGACCGTGTGTATGCTCCATAGAACATTTGTTGTTGGAATTAAAAACTGCCTGCTTTCTACTTCTTTGAGCCTTATGCAGGCCATACTGTAGATGGTGCGAATTTCTTTCCTGCAACCCCGGGTTGCAGGAAAGAAATTTACACTATTCTCCCATAAACATAGACAGTGCTGACAGGGGAATCCTTCCTGCCAATACATTGTGTTCTCCCGGCACGGGGGGTGGGGGAAGCCGCCCCTGCCGGAGGAAGACAATGATTATTGCTAGCGGCTATGGCAGTGATAATCGCAAGTAAAATCAGGCAGGCCGATTGTACCCAAGTTGATCGATCGATCAACTTGGTGCATTCAGCCTGTCCATACACGGTTCGAATCTCGGCCAGTTCCTGCTGAAGTGGCCGAGATTCGAACAGTCTATTGCCAGCCTCAGCCTACAATGAGAACTAAGAAGATCTGGAAGAATTGTTTGTCTGTGTCCTGTACTCCCTTCTTGGGAGACTATGTAACCCCACATCCCCCATTCTTTTCTTGGTCTGCAAGTCAGTTAGATTCTATGCTGTGCATAAGACGACAGCGAAAGTGGTTAAATAGTTTAGCAAAAGACAACAGGCAGGGTTGACACCGTTAAGTCCACAAAAATGGTGTGCGTTGTCAGCCCACAATTGGAGATCAAAAGCTGGGTGCATTTCTGTCAGGTCAAATTGTATTTTTCTGTATTTGCATTGGTCTTAAGGGACAAACCATGGGTAAATGTGCATGTTTTGATAAAATATATTGCATTTTTTTATTTTGCCTTGATATACACTTTAAGAAGATAGACCCATCTCTACTGGTATTTTCATATGTGCCATCAGACTAGTCGCAGAAAGACCACCAATGAACTTTGTTGTTTTTCTGTGTGATGATGCTTCCAGCACCCTCCATTAACTGGCATAATTAAAACAGAAATAGAGAGAGACAGAAAAAAATAATCAGAAAATGTTTCCTTAAATTCTAATTTCACCTTCTAGGTGTGGGGAGGGGTGTCATCCAGGGGATAGTTTTCCTCTGTGACCAGAGTCCAGTTTTAAGTATACTTGCCATGATCTAAGCAATTATTAACTACTGTTTGTATTTTTACATATTATTTGTGTTTATTCACATTAAAACCAAAAGCTTTTTTTGTGTTTACCTGTCTAATCTTAGCTATTAAATTAAAAAAAAATCATGTTGTTTACAATGTTCACAGTTCAGGCTCAAATTTACTCAGATGTAGTTAATTAAGCCCTCCCTATCCCTCCCTGCCTGCTCTCTTTCCCTCGTTTTGCCCTCGTTCACATTGGACTGATTTGTCATGTGATTTGACAGGTCAAATTGCATGACAAGTCGCAGCCTACTGCTGCCACCGTTCCAATCTGTGCGACGCCAACTTTGTGGCGCCGCACCGATTAGCAAAAGTAGTTCCTGCACAAATTTTGGCGATTTCGGATGCAACTTCAATATACATCTGTGCATGAAGCCGCACAGATGTCTTTCAAGTCGCACCTGAAGTCGCACTGAAATGCGGCTTTGAAATCATGCGGTTTCAGATGAATGAACGAAGGCGTAATCAGAGAAGGATTGTCTGAATGTACACAGCTGCTGTTGTACTTTGTGAATTCTGTCCCATGGGTGTACTCTATATTAAAGTTCCTTTCAAACCTGCAAGGTCAGCTGTAATAATTTAAATGCACACATGTTGTGTCATGTGTTAACATATGTTGCTTTACTGCAGCCTAATTATTTTAATGGGTCGTCCAATGCACCACAATAGATCAAAAATCACGTTTGAAGCATAGGCCACAGCACACCATTGCAGTACGCATCTGTGATTGGCATCACATCACATCAACAAGTGTTACACATTTATATTTTTTAATTTTTACAATATAACCTTTCAACCTTGAGATATATATATATATCTATATATATAGATATATATATATAGATATATATCTATATCTAGATATATATAGATATATATCTATAAATATATATATATATATATATATATATATATATATATATTTATTTTTTTTTTGCATATCAAATATTAGTTTTGCACAAAGCATTTAAGGTTCATTCACAATGCAACATTTACAACAGTGCAGGTTTTTGATTTTTCTCTGATTCTGGCTTTTAAATGAATTTCTATGTGGCAATCTGCTCAGCAGGGACTATGCCTAATATGCAGACACAGAGAAAAACTACAAATGTGCTTTCGCTAATAAAGTATTGAAATTGTAAAAGAAAGAAAGGTGCCTTTGACTCATGAAAATGACTGGTACTGGATCTCTGAATAGAAAATATACTTTTGCATGTAAATTAATTAAATTATTACAAATGACTATGGGGATGTTTGTATGATGTGTAAAAATGTGGATAGAAATTGCACAGGTGAAATACTAAATAAAAACAGCAGCTGTCAATTACACAACAGAACATTCGTGCATAAAAAATAAAAAAAAACAGAATAGCTGCGCTAAAAAAGATGGTGAAGAAACCAAAATACAAATTATATAAACAGTGATAAGTCCATGTTGTCCCCCTTATACATTGTAAAGCGCTGAGTAAACTGTTGGCGCTATATAAATCTCGTATAATAATAATATACATTGTAAAGCGCTGAGTAAACTGTTGGCGCTATATAAATCTCGTATAATAATAATAATAATAATGAAAACATCTAAAATATTAATGTTCAAATCCATGAAGAAATTCAACATAAATTAAGTTCTTAAATATTTGTGTCTCAGTGATGATAAACGATTGAACACCAAAAGTGCACCTTCCACCGTGAAAAAAGAAAGGATGTGCCCTTACCAGATGGCTAGACTCCACGTTATAGGAGCATAGCAAAGCGTGGATTGGTGTAATACACTTGATCTGTTCCTTTGAATACAAACAGGATGATGGAAGTATCAACACAGGTGGCTGCTCTCTTTGTTTTTCACTCCCAAGTATGATAAAAGAAAGAAGAAGAAAAATGCCAACATAGCATAAAACCGTGATGGTTTATTGAGGTGGCATAAGTCCAATCAGACAAGGATAAAAAAAAAGTTTCCAAGGTAAAAAGCGATCAGCAGATCACATAGGAACTAGCGTAGTGAGAGTTAGCATAGACTCTACCCTACTAGTTTCGTCATAACTGACATCATCGGGGGTGAACAAAAATGGAAATTAAGATTTCACTGTGGAGTGTCTTTCCTGTTTGTTAAAGCTAAAGAAGTGTATTCAAAGCATGTCATCATTTTATACAATGTCTACTAACTAGAATATACAATATATGCTTTAATATGGTCAAGGGAATGTCTGGCCATGGTCAAACCATGTGTTACATTTTACAGTCCTTACTACTTATTCATTAAGCCCCTACCTAGCTTAGCAAATGTGCAAATTACAGTAACCCTAGCAACCAATCAAGTTTAATTGTTCTGACAAAGGAAAGGTGAAAGCTGGTTACCATGAACACTTTGCACATCATTGCTCTTTGTATCACCTTATTTTAGTGTAAGCTCAGAAGCTAATCAAATGCAATATTCTTTTATGTGCTTTCAGGGAAAACTACCTTGCTTTTGAGACGCACATGAGATGCTTTTGTTTCTATTCCCATTGACTTGCACATAGGCTCAGATTACAAAACTCCAGTGAACAGGATGCCCAGCAACAGCAAAGATAAATACAAACGCAATCCAGTTTATAATTGCGTCTGCAACATATGTAGAAAGCAAAATCACAAGCCCTTAGATATACCTAACCTGCTAACATATCTGAACAAAAACACATATTGATTATTTTGCTTCTGTGGGATAAGGAAATCAAGAAATTAGCTTGTCTAAAACAATCACACCAAAGCCAATTTATCAAAAACACCAAAAATGGGTCAATTACCTAGTTATACACTGGAATTTAGGTATATTGTAAACCCATCAACATTGCCTAAATAATAACTTAACATAACATTAAGTGTATTGATCAAACTCATCTGAAAAGAAAACATGAAAAAGATGCGATTCAATTAATGAGTTCCTACTGCAAAAATTCAGGAATGCAACATCTAAATTGAGTGCATTGCAAATACTAAATTTTTCAATGCCTTGGCATTATGTTTTGCACATTTAAATACCTAAATTTAGAGTAAAAATCATGCAAAAAAAAAAGAGTTGGCACAATTCTCAATAAAGCAAGCAAGTTTGAATGTGTTGGCTTGCAAAACCCAAGACAAAGCTTGTTACTTACACAACCAGAAAAGAGGTAAGACAGAAAGGTAACTGATCCTCACCATATCCTTCCCACAGACAACTAATACCAAAAGTGATTGTTAAAAGCTCTTTAAGATAACTTGCAAAACCAGGCTGATTTCTATGTAAATACAAGGGATACAAAACCCGCCCCCACAACGTATCCCCAGCTCACAGACAAGCTACAGAAAGGATGTCTCAGCAAGTGCCATACAAAGAAATGTATTCTAATTATGGAAAAATCATTGTAGTCTCAACAGCTTTAAAAACATTTGTGCATTACATTTTCCCCAGATTTTAGTGGTTGTGTAGAACACGTGCATCTCATGCATTTTTTAAAAGTAATAAAAAAAATTAAACCGAAGGATTTCTTTTTAAGATTTGAAAAGAGTGGTGATGGTTTAGAATCACTGTCAGGTTTTTATTGCTGTCTGTGTTCCCCTTATGGCCCATACACACGATCCAAATATTGTACGACCGATCGTACGACCAATTTCGCTTAATAGTCGCAAGTAGAAATTGAATAGCTAAATAAAGTCACGAAAATTCTCATACGACAGAAAAAAAAATCGGAAGTGATGTCATGTGTTGTAATGTATTTGTATTGAATTTTTGGATGACAACTATACTGACTAACCAAAAATCGTATGTTCTGGAATCGTACGAGGAAAATTTTCGTGCATGCCTGATCGAATAAGATCGGATGAGCGGTCGTGATCGGCTGTCGAAAGTAGCGTACACACGATCCGAAAATCGTGCGATCCTTCCTCGGACGACCGTTTTCGCACGATATCAGATCTCGTGTACGGGCCATTATGGAGATTCACTCTTCAACTGTCTTGATCCCCAGTGTCACTAGGAATGAAAGTGAGGGTGAATCCATAATTTCAAGTTTCCACCAGAAAAGGAGTAGAAAAGAAAACTTCCACTGGAGACACTTGTTCCTGTGACAACTATCCAAGAAGGGGTTTCCTTTACAATAGGAAAGTATCCTCTCAATTCATGCTGAGTCTACACGTCTGGAAGTAAACATCAACAATCAACATCAACATATATGTTGTAATGGCATGTAATTACACATAATGAATAAGTGCCAACTCTGACATAATTCACCGCCTTGGCTGTAAAGTCCTCAGATGATGACTGAGTGATTTATATAGGGAGTCTTATGCCGCGTACACACGGTCGGACTTTCTATCCTACTTGGTCCGGCACACTTTCCGACGGACTTTGTCCGCCAGGTGCGCCGGACTTTAAAACGGACGGACTTGCCCACACACGCCCGGACTTTCCGGCGGGCTAAGTCCGCCCGTCTTTCCGACGGACTTTCGCCGGAGTTCCGGCGGACTTTCAGAATGAACGGACTTGCCCACACACGGACAAGTCCGTTCATTTTGAACGTGACTCAGGTGCGACGGGACTAGAAAAGGATGTCAATCTTGCCGCTTTTATCGGCGAGATTGACACCTTGCGAGCCCCGTCGCGGGTCATACCAGGCCTTTAGGTCTGGTATGGATTATAAAGGGAACCCCCTATGCCGAAAAAACGGCGTGGGGTCCCCCCTAAAATCCATACCAGACCCCGATCCGAGCACGCAGCCTGGCCGGTCAGGAAAGGGGGTGGGGACGAGCGAGCGCCCCCCCCTCCTGAACCGTACCAGGCCGCATGCCCTCAACATGGGGGGTGGGTGCTTTGGGGGAGGGGGGCGCCCTGCGGGGCCCCCCCACCCCAAAGCACCTTGTCCCCATGTTGATGAGGACAAGGGCCTCTTCCCGACAACCCTGGCCATTGGTTGTCGGGGTCTGCGGGCGGGGGCTTATCGGAATCTGGGAGCCCCCTTTAATAAGGGGGCCCCCAGATCCCAGCCCCCCACCCTATGTGAATGAGTATGGGGTACATGGTACCCCTACCCATTCACCTAGGGAAAAAGTGTAAGTAATAAAACACACTACACACTGATGTTGACCACGCCCCCTAAAACGTCACAGTCCCAGCATGCCCAGGGACTGTGACATCAAAAGGGGGCGGGGTCTCCGCCTATATAAGTCACAACGCAGCCCTCGGAGAGCAGTCCAGCCGGAGAGAGCGTCGTGTCAACATCTGGAGAAGAGAAGAGAAGACAAGAAGCCCAGAAGTCCGGACCTCTGCTGGCAAGAGAGCTACCTGAAGACAGCAGAGGAGCCGGCCGAAGAACTGGAGAGAAGAGAGCAGAGAAGAACCAACCGGACGCCGGGAGAAGATGAAGCGGAGGGACCCCCGAAGCCGGAAGAAGACCCCCGAAGCCGGAGGAAGATCCCCCCCCCCCGGAGCTGTTTAATAAAATATTTTAAAAACCTGTGTAGTGTGTTTTATTACTTACACTTTTTCCCTAGGTGAATGGGTAGGGGTACCATGTACCCCATACTCATTCACATAGGGTGGGGGGCCGGGATCTGGGGGCCCCCTTATTAAAGGGGGCTCCCAGATTCCGATAAGCCCCCGCCCGCAGACCCCGACAACCAACGGCCAGGGTTGTCGGGAAGAGGCCCTTGTCCTCATCAACATGGGGACAAGGTGCTTTGGGGTGGGGGGGCCCCGCAGGGCGCCCCCCTCCCCCAAAGCACCCACCCCCCATGTTGAGGGCATGCGGCCTGGTACGGTTCAGGAGGGGGGGGGGGCGCTTGCTCGTCCCCACCCCCTTTCCTGACCGGCCAGGCTGCGTGCTCGGATCGGGGTCTGGTATGGATTTTAGGGGGGACCCCACGCCGTTTTTTCGGCGTAGGGGGTTCGCTTTATAATCCATACCAGACCTAAGGGCCTGGTATGCCCCGCGCTCGCCGCAATAGGAAAATTTGTTTTTCCTATTGCAGCGAGCGCGAGATGCAATACCCTGCCCTCGTGTTGTGTCTGGTCCGTCGGACCAGCATACAGACAGCAAACTGAGTCCGGCGGAAAGATTTAAAACTTTTTTCAAATCTAGGTCCGGCGGGCTTTTGGGAAAAAGTCCGCCGGAAAAGTCCGCCGGTGCCTACACACGGGCGGATTGTCCGGCACACTCTGGTCCGCCGGACCAAGTATGCCGGAAAGTCCGAGCGTGTGTACGCGGCATTAGAAACTATTTTTAGTTTAATTGTTGTAAAATGAAATCATTCTTGCCAGTAAATAACCAATAAAAAGCAGAAGTGTGGATTAATCATTTATATATTGTCCAATAGTATTGCTCGCTTTTACTGTTGTGATCTTTGTTCTTTGACTTCAGCACCTTGAATACTTACACCTCTTACCAACTGTTAAGTAGGAAACTGATACAGTGCAGACTTTGATCCTCGGTGGTCAACAACACCTAACTGAACACACTTTTATCTTGCTTACTTGTTTTAGGGATTTTCTACTCAGATCATACTCTGATCTTGCTACTAAATAACAAGAACTGTCTCAGAATGATCTTGGGTACTAAAACGTGTTCCTCTGCAAAGCCATATGGATTGCAGGGGCCTGCAACTGTCAAAAATTAATTAAAGTAGAACTATAGGCACTTTTTAAAACATTTTGGATAGAGTAATAGAGGGTCATAACCCCTGTCAGTTTATCTTTTTTGCCATCTGCATCCAATTGGGGAAATTTCCCTTTCCCTTCCTGTCCCATAGCCAAAACAGGAAGTGAGGGGAAATCCCTCCAAATTATGCTAATCCTTTGGGGGACCCCCAGGCCACCAGAATGAGTGGCCCCGTTGTAAGATTTCCCCTCTATTACTGTTCTGGAGACAACCCAAACATTGTGATTTTCTTTTACTTTCACTTTCAATGATAACGGTAAGCAGGACAAAGAGGGAGAGTGGATGTCTCCAATTGGGGCACAGACAGCAATAAAATCTGACAAGTGTTCTAATCCATCTCCACTCTGTCCAAAACCCCAAAAAAGTTTTCCCTTTAGTTGTACTTTAAAACCTTTCACATCCCTCATGTGGCCATTACAGGATACCTAAGATTTTAGTATGGGCAAATGAGAATCAGGATGTCAGTGGGATAAAGCGGAAAGTCTATCATAAAATCAACAATTTAAAAATGATTAGATGATAACCTATTGTACGCACATTCAATGATCAGAGCAACAATGGGGGTGTCCAGTCTACAGACACATAGCTGTAACCAGGGCATTTTTTTCTGAGAATAGGTGCAGGAACTCCCCCTTCTGAGTCAATTTGCATCTCCAATCCCTACCCACCTCCAAACACCGACCCTTGGTTCCACCACCTACCCACCTCCCAGTACGACCCCTGTTAGAGAATACAGGGAAAAGTATCAGTTTGCAGTGCTAAGTAATTTGTTTGGGACTTGGTAATAATAACAAGAAAAACAACAAAACAGATCCCCCACAGCCAGCAGCAATAGAACCCCACAACAAAATACCACCCCAGCAACAATAGGCCCTCCAGCAGCAACAGCAGATCTCCCAACAGCCAACACAAATACTCTCCAGCATCCAGCAACAACAGACCCCTTAATCAACAGTACAGCCCTTCCAGCAACAATTGATTCCCCCCCCCCCCCCCCGCAACAAAAGATCCCTCAGCATTAACAATAAAATCACAGAAAAATAGATCACCTCCAGCAAAAAGAAAATCCCCCAGCAGCCATCACCAATAGACCCTCCATCACACCCCAGTACCCCTTTCCTATTGCACACATTCAGTGCTGGAGGTGGTGGAACTGCGTTCCCCGCGTTCCTGCTGAAAAAAAGCCCTGGCTGTAACTCTCATGGTCACGTTTACTAAACCTTTTTTCCACTTCTGTGGACCTTACCCTCACACTTAAAATGTGCTTATGAATGAACACACTTTTGCTAGTAATAAATCATTTCCAATAATTCATTTTTAATGATTAGTTTAGTCAAGAACCATTTTGTTATTCAACCTAGGGCCTGATAGATGTCCATCTGGCCCAGCTATAGCCTTCATGCCCCTACAGTAAACCAGGTGGATAGCACAAGTGGTCCAAACTGTTCACCTTTCTGTAACTTTGCAAGGAAAGATACATTTGTAGGAAGTTGGTGACTGGTGGAACCATGGCAGTACAAACAATGCAAGTTGGGCAGTTTCCCTTTACCTACGCTACTTCTTATCAATGTCAATTGAAAGGAAAGGGAGCCAAAGCTATTACCTTACCTAGGGCCCCATTCTGGCTTATCCAACCATTGCTCAGCAGTTCCATGTGCATGGAGTTAAAATCATAACATCAGGGCTATCAGGTGGCTCTGTCACTTTGCCCTGAATAGGTAAAGTTACAATGTCTCTGCATTGGGCAGGCTGCATATGTATTTAAAAAATATTTCTGCCTCATATGCAAATATATATGAACAAATTATAAAAAGAAACAATTTCTTTGTAACCATACCCATTGATAAAGTTATTTGCTTCAAACTAATCAGAGTTTTCTTTTCACTACTACCTGGTCTGGGTTACAGCGGTAGCTATACCAGTTTACATTTACCAGCTATACAATGCTAAATTGTTTACTCAATAAGCTTTATACATGGAGCACAGGGTGCCTATGATTAAAGCTTATGATTAACTAAAAAAACATGATTAAAATAAATTACTGAATCCAGGTCAAGTTGACATTGTTACCTTTTACTCAGATCAAACTACCCAGAATGACTTAGTCCATTTTGTTTTATTGGTGATCTGAAGCTAATGGCAGCGACCCATGTCATGTAAATTAGGAGCTCTTTCTAGAGTTTCTATTACATTGGGATTATTTGTGCATTTAGAATTTGAGTTTCAAGTTTCCTTTACCATTTACAAATGATCAGATACCTTCTAAACAAACCACTAACAAATCTATTACAATGGCCTTGCATTTTATTACGCTATTGTTATGATGTAGGTGATCATTTTACAATGAAGTCAGAATTCTTCAATAGACTTTACCTGGTATGTCTAGTCTAGGCCACTTATTTTGTCTGTAATTATTCTCCAATGTCTTCTTTCTGCGTAAGACTAAAATGAAAATATGTGACCCACATATACATCAGAATTGCAAATGGTCAAGCAGTAATAAAATCATAAACAAAAATGTAATGAATTACAACTTGCCAATCCTTGTGATGCGGTGGCTGCATTTTTTATTTTTTTTTTTTTTACTTATTTCCTTTATTTCACCTGGTAATCCAGCTAGTAACACACCTCCTGTCTAGAGCCGGGTACACACTACAAGTTTTTTCCTTACAACCCAGCGGGTTGAATGAAAAAAAAAACTATCGGCTCTGGTCGAAGACGCTGTACTTATCATCTGACAATAGTACAGCAATCTCCCCCGCTAAGCTGTTGTGTTCTGACAGGGGGACAGGACGGGACAGGATGCCCCCCCCCCCCCCCCGCCAGAACACTTTGATCTGCAATTGGCTGAGAGTGCAGGTCGGGAGTCGGTTGGCTGCTGGTTTTCCGACAGTGTTAATTTAATGGCAGCGAATTTCGATTTAGTTTTAGTATTAGTCTTCGGACTAAAATGACATTTTAGTTTTAGTCC